>BHFT01038153.1:83050-95764 GCA_004320025.1 Laticauda laticaudata | reverse complement strand
AAAAACATTACTTTGACATTCCTGTTTAAAATCATTGCTTAATCACTTCTGTCAAAACTTTTACAGATTCTTTCTTTCCCTTAGGGTGTCCTTTCAGATCTTAGAAATAATAAAAAATTCTCACCAAACCTGCACACTCTTTCTTTCTGTTCTCTTTCGTTTCGGAGCTGTGCCAACTTCAGCAGCTTTAATGGCTGCCTCTTTGCCGCTGGCAAAAAGAGCTTCTCCTGGATCTACCGGGGACTTTGCGGTATCCCTGGGATCGACAGGATGCGCTCTTCACTTTCACCGTCTCTTCGGGACGGTTTAGATCCAATTGGACCGTCCAGGAGCAAAGATATCAGCAGCGAACTCAGACCTCCAAGTTCGCATGTCATATCGTTGCGATGCCAGCTCCGTCCCCGCAACGACGTGAGTTTGACACCCCTGGTCTAGGCCAATATGAAACCTGGAAAACCTTGATATATTCCCCAAACTATTTTTAAGTTGTGGGTTTGAAATGTAACAAAAGGGAGCACATTGTTAAAAAGATGAGTGAAGAATAGTTTCACTATATTTAATTAAATAAACATCCATTCCATATAGTTTATACCTGGTCCAAATAACTGATTTGATAAGTGGGGTTCTTGGTGCTCTCTAAGCTTGCTTGTTTTCTTGGAGATGTTTCATTAACCATACTAGATAACATCATAATTGCTACCAATAGTAAGGAGTGCTATTTGCTGTTAATTTATATCCTGTCAGTATTGGTGGGGGTGGTTTTAAGAGATTATTTGATTGGACTGTTGGCTGTTGGCTTCTTTGGCAGTTTCTTGATTGTGGTATTGTTTACTTGATTGATGGTCTGATGTTAACCTTGGAGTTAATCTATGTTATCTGGGTGCTGGTGGAGAGGTGCTTGGGTCTTTTTGTTCCTTTTTGGGCTCTTTTGCAGTCTAGTTTAGTCTATAGATGTTGTTAATGTCTGTGTATCTATTGATGGCTGATCTGTCAGAGTCCCAGACTTCTACAAATTCCCTAGCTTTTTTTACTTAGATTGGACTAGGAACGTCACATTTTCCAGTTGAAACTATGGTTAAATTTGTCTATATGTTGTGAAATTAAAATAATCTTCATCATGTCTTCTGACTGCTATTTGGTGTTCATGAATACGTTCTGCTAGTCTTCTGCCTGTTTGTCCTACGTAGTGGTTGTTGCAGTCCTTACACTGTTGTAAATAACAACCATAACCATAAAAGGGATATGGTTAATACAAATGGCTGCCATGGTAACTTGTAATCCTAATTAAGGACAGCAATTAAGGGAGCAACCAACACTGCCCTAAGACTACTTTGTGTTGCTTTAGCATAGGGGTCGCCAATCTTTTGGACCTCAGGGACCACTAAACTCATAATTTTAACTAATTTTAATTTTAAAACTCATAATTTTAAATCCCGGGGACCACTAATATGAATTTTGACTGATGGTGGCTTATTGACATTGGAGAGAGAGAGAGAGAGAGAGAGAGATCTGATCTAACCTCTTTCTCCCCCTCCCTCCCTCCCTCTCTCTCTCTCACACACACACACACATACACAAATACACAGAGGCAGGGGTGGGATTCAAATTTCTTAATCGGTTCTGTGGGCATGACCTAATTTGTCAGTGTGTCTTGGTGGTCATGTGACTGGCTGGAGGGCTTGTATGTAAATATTATAAATATTTATGTAAATATTGAATTTTTTTATTTAAAAAAGCAACTTTTACGCAAAATCATGCAAAACAGGCAGGCAGATTGAGTTGCTCACAGAATCACAGATTCATTCAGAGATCTATCTTTCTGCCATTGGCTACCTGAGTCCATCACATAAAATTTCCTTGCAAGCAAACTCATAAAATTAACTCACTTCACACCATGTATGTAAATATTGAGTTTTTGTATTAAAAAAAGAAAAAAAATTATTAAAAATTTTAAAATATTAAAAAAATTACCCAAAATCAGACAAAGCAGGCAGGCAGATTCATTCAGAGATCTATCTTTCTGCCATCTGCTACTCGAGTCTGCACTGAATAATAGAAGCTTCAGTGTTAAGGGAGGTTCAGCTCTGCTTAAAAGCAGAGCTGAAGATCTAAAGATTAGCTAGAAAGCAAGAAATCCAATGGTTTCCTGCTTTCTACTTAGTTTAAATTTCCCAGCACAGCAAAACAGCTGATAGTCGGGGGGAAGGACAAATAGCAACTTAGCAGGCAAGTTTGCCAAGTAAGGAATGAGTGGGCGGGGAAGGATTCTGCAGGCCACGTGGGCGCACAGCCTTGATTAATTGCTTAGAGGGGTGCTCTGGGGGTGACATTTCTCTGCAGACCACCAACATTTTCTCATGGACCACCAGTGGGCCGTGGACCACTAGTTGGTGACCACTGCTTTAGCATGACCTCAAAATGTAATATGTTGTGTGTGTGCCAAACCTCTCTAGAGGAATGTGTGAAAACTTTGTCAATATATTAATGGTATTATAAATAAGAAAGATTTAGAAGTACTATTGATTACCAGTTGAACATTAGGAAGTAGCATCAGGCAGAATTAGAAAGAACAATGCAGTGCATTAAAAGAAGCATTGTGCCCAATTCATGGTAGGTACAGACCATGGTAGGTACAGACCATGAATTGTGCCCAATTCATGGTAGGTACAGTGTGTAAAATTTTAGGAAGCTTTGGTCAAATTGTTGGTTTCTATAATTTTCTAAGAGAAGTTAACACAGTTGCAATGTGGTGCAAAATTAAAGATAGCATGTTTCTGCAGCCTAATGCATATTTACTATGTATGTGTAATAATTTGCAGATTCAATGAATATGGCATGTGCAAATTTTGAGCACCCTTTCAATGATTTCCCTACATGTAAATAACCACTTCCAAATATTTCCTATGGCCAGCTAAGTTTCTGTTCTGGTTTTTGGAAGTCCTCTTCCTTGGCAAAATGGGAGCTGGATGCCTACCTATCAGAGATGGTTTTATAAATTCTTACAGTTGGCAAAGGACTGGACATGATCATTTATAAGAACTCATTTATAAAAACTTTCACATTCTCTAATTCTCTGATTGAGAAATAAAGAAAAGCCCAGAATGGTTCTTTATTCTTGGATTAGACAACTGTACCAAGTGCATTTAGACAATGGAATCATTTCTCAAGAAAAGTACGGAAATAACTTGGGTAAGTACTGTCAACTAGAAACTGAACTGCCACCTTTTTGGGAATATTTTAATATGGATTTTGGCATTAATTTGGATCCCTGTGTTGGGCAGGGATTGGTCACAATAGCCTAGGCTAGCCTTTTAATAGCCTTCAAAACTGTGTTTCTGTGACATATAATTACTCACCTGCAACCTCAAGTGATAGTCCTTAATGCTGAACAATTTGACTGTCACATATTATAAAACTTCCAGTCATGCTGCTTTGACTTGGTCAAATGCTGTCTTCCATATCACATTGATAGGCTATTAAATTCCTGTGCTGTGTGAGAAGATTCCATTAATTAGTCTGTGAAAGATTAACCCTGAAGCTTAATAAATCGACACTTGTCTATCTTGTAGATTCAGAATCTGAAAAATCATTTACTGGATTTGAAACTGTGACTAGCTTTTCATTGGAAAACAGCGAGGACTCTAGTGACACCATAACAGCTAACATGTCTGAAGAAAAAGCAAATAAAAACCAAGAGACTCTATCAAATGGCATAAAAAAACACAGGTATGGTTTTTCCTAGTGTCCTGAGAGGTAGGCTCTATTGCTGCGCTGACAAAAGCTCATCTAATATCTCTAACTGATAATTGGGGATACTGCTGCCTCTTCTCTGGAGAACAGTGAAGAACAATAACAGCTGCACCTTAACAAGAACATTTTTCTTTTTTATGAATATTGGGGAAGAAAATTTAAATGAAAAATACTATGATTTTATCATAATGCAAACTAAATAGAGGAATTCTTAACCATGCATGTTTCTAATTCATTTAACTTAGTCTTATTAAAATCAATACTGTCTCTTATTTCTTCATGTTTTTGTAATGTGTCACTGCTGCTTTTTTAGTTTCGAGTTAACTTGATCGCCTTCATCTGTTTATACCAATTAGAGCTAACCTATAATTTCAATATATGTTTAAAAAAAACATTAAGAACAAAAAAAAGTGACCCTAGGTAGAAGAGTTGCATTCAGATATTGCTCCTTCATCTGTTGTTTTTATCTGGAACAAAGAACAATAGTTCCTTGGTTACATGTAACGATACCCAGTTTCTCAGGTTTCACTAGAGAGAGAACTTAATATGTGTACTTTTTCCCTTCCAATTTGCATACAGTTAAAAGGAATCTCTATTTGTAATTTGTTATTCTACTTTTTATAATGATATTTTTCTTATATAATGATAATGGGATTTATATAAGCAAGTTAACCTTGTGTCTCATATCTATTAATAGCTGAATATTTATAGCTGGCCTCAGTAATGCATTCTGTTCAGAGGACAGTATAGCTACAAAGAAAGACAGGTGAAACTATGACTTCTTCATTAATGATCTTGAATAGAGCTGGGGGTGAGGGAGGAATAAATATTTCTAAACCCAAGCAAGTTAAAATGGTTATGAAGCCAGGAATTTTTCTTACCTCACTTAATTATCACTGGATGGTAACATCCTTAATAGCCTGTATTCTTTCTCCCAATGATATCCCTAAAATGCCTGCATCCTCTTACCTCTACAATATCCTAAATAAATAATAATTAAGTTTCTTAAGACAGTTGGCTGCTTTTTCTGCATAAACAAGCAGTGGTAATTTCAATGTTGTTTTAAGCATTAGAAACAAGCAGTCATTTGGCAAGTGTCCATAAAACATCGTAAAATGCCATTGGCAAAAGTGTAAACAAGAGGTGATTGGAGCCTCCAGGCTCTTGTTTCCTATTCCTCTGAGGTTCCTTTTCTTTCCACTACAGTGTCTTTCATTATGCTTTTGGATCATTACATTTTCACATCTCTAATCTTGACCCATATTTTCCTCCTTTTCCCTTTTTTCTTCTTTTGTATTTATCAACATTTAAAGATTATTACTGACTTTTTATGGACTTGGGGTAGCATTTTGAAAACACTGAGCTAGGATATTTCTTGAGAAGTAAAATTGAACCGCATGCGTGCAATTCAACTACTGCTGAATGCCTTCTTCCAAACTATATTTACAGTATTTGATCTGTTTATCTGGCACCACTCAGGGAACTGATGTCTGCACACATATTGATGTCAATTGTCATGCCTCTGTGGGAAAACAAGTCTAAACTTTGCTTTGCAGAAAACTTCCCCGAGGAGATAAAGCTGTTCAGTGTTTCTAGTTATCTTGGGGTTCTTATATGGGTTGCTTGTCTTGTCATCTAATTACACTGCATTTATTATATAAATATATGAATGTTTTATCTTTGGGGTGGGGTATTTATAATTGTGTCTTTGGGTTGAAGCAAGATGTGTTATCGCATGTGTACAGCCATTTTGTTTTAATTCTAAACATATTTTGGGTGAAAGTAATAAATACTTATTATGACAACAACTTTAGTATTGTTTATGTTCCATACAAAAGAGAGATCTGGCCACAACCTAGGATTCAAACTATTGTGACATTTTTGGTTAGGGAAGACAATTTTTATGCACCCTCAAAATCTGCTCTATTGGCACCAGCCTAGAGTAAACAGGGACACTGACTTTAGACACTGATCCTATAAATTGAAACTTCTTCTACTGGCAGAAGTATATGATTTCACTTGGAAAAAAAGATCCTGCAAAACTTTTTAAAACACTTCTTTAAAAATAATTACAAAAGAAAGCCATATTGGATAATGTTACTTCAAAAGTACTGAACATATAAGCCAAAGAACACATTAAGTATGAGCTTCCCAAATAATCAAATGTGTCTTTTATTTTTCAGATTTTTTCCCTATCTTTATTAATTTATAATAAAGATAACAAACATACATAATGTCCCTTCCTCCTTTTCCCCACAGCAACTCTATGAGGTGAGTTGGCTGAGACAGAGTCACTGGCCCAAAGTCACCCAGCCAGCTTTCTTGCCCAAGGCAGGACCTGAACTCACAGTTTTCTGGTTTGTAGGCCAGGACCTTAACCAGTATAGCAAACTAGCTAAACAAACATACAATTAATTATCTGTGCACATTTATGTTATATTGGATTAAAAAATGGTTCTCCTTGGATTGTGTAAAAACTCACATTTGTATTTGATAAGAGATCATATATTTCCTACCTACTCTGTTGTCTAAACAATTCTGTGAAATTTATTAAATTGAGTGATTTTTGGCCAGTTACTATCTCAAGCATTCAAATTTGAATCTGGACTGCTCCAGGAACTCCCTAAGAATAGATAGTTGGATTTTTACAGTTTCCATGCACATTTTCTTTGTTCATAAGTGCTTTGTTGATGGTATCGATAGTAGGTTTATTTATTTATCTGCTGTGAAGGAGTGCCATTTGTCAGTGAGAGTAGAAATTAATGGTAGAACGGATAAGGTTCTTTAAGCCTTCCTCTTCTTTGATTCCTGCAGAATACAGCACTTTCTATGGGAACCTCCACCTCACACAAGATTGACAGATTTTCTCTTCATCATTTTAAACTAAGAATTGGAGGTGGGGAAAAGTGCATCTTAAAGCTCAGCCATTGACAGGAGTTTAGGCTCTATCAGAAAACTTAGTACTATTACTTTAACATATAAAGCTAGTTTCTTCACATTTGGGCCACAGCAGTAAAATGTTTGTTAGAGCAGGGAAGCAAGCCATTCTGTTTAGAAGGCAAGATACTTAACCTTCCAAAGTACCTCAAACCTAGATTAAGACAAAAATCAGAGTGAAAAGATTGATCCTGATTAGTCTGAGTATACAGCAGTATGAAATGGAAAAAATGCAAGAAATCATTTTTTATGTTTATCATTCTAAGTCAGGATTTGTCACTAAGGTTTGCTGAGCAAGTCAGATTGCTCAACAAACCAAACAAATTTAATGGTTTCAACAGTTTCCTATCGATTTGTTCCACTGATATCCAAACGCCCCAAAGCTAGAAAAGTCCATTTAGCCTTTGAATACATTTTGGCTTTGGAGTTTTTTTTGAGGTTGAGTGGGTAGAATAAGCCTTTTGTATGGATGGATGGATAGATAGATAGATAGATAGATAGATAGATAGATAGATAGATAGATAGATAGATAGATAGATAGAATAGATAGACACACAGACAGACATAGAGAGAAAATACTTATATCATGTGTTTGCCTGCATATTTTTGAGAAATGTTTTTAATGTAGACATGCTTTTATGGGAACTCAGTATGGATTTTATGTGTTTATCTGTGTAACTGTATGCATCACTAGTTTGCCTTCTATAAAATTGATACTTTATGGGGGGAGAGAAAGATTTAATAATCTTATACTCAAGAAGAAACAAGAAGAAATAAGCACACAAAGTTTTCAGTTTTTTTAAAGCTGCACTTGCTGTGTACTTTTGTAGATAAGCAAGAGGTGGGGAGAATAAATCAAGATAGAATTCTAGGTTCAAATATTTCAAGCCATGGTAAAGTAGATCAGGATTTGAAAGTACATTCAACCAAGAATAAAAACAGTTTGTTATTTCGAGGAGAGTTAGATACCATACAAACCACAATTAGGCAAAAGACATTCTGAAAGGATTGAATTAATATATGTTAGAGATGGACTTGGATACAAACAGTGGTGGAGCTAAAACTGAATTCATGTAAGAAGGATTTATTTGCTTTACTGTGCTTTTTTTACCCTCCTGGCTCACTGATATAATCTTGGATCATTAGTAAGCTATTGAGATAGTTTTCATTTTCTATTTTTCTGTACATATGTAATATTGAAAGTACATGGTTGAAAAAGCTTAAGAATACCAGGAATACTTGCAAAACTAAAACTATGACCAACATCGATGGCTACTGTTCTGCATCTAATGTCCACCCTGTGGAACAAAACCAATACTTTCCACTTGATGGGTAGCATTGTCTTACCAACTTCACTATTTCCAAAGGGAATTTTCATTCGAAATTCCTAATTTTCATCCAGACCAGAAGTTTGCCTTTTTGGCATGTCTATGCACTAAGAAGTTTATTCTATGAATAGCACTACCATTGAGACCTGAAGAGCATGAGTCAAACAGAAGAAATGAAATTTCCAAAGTTGGCAGAAAAGGGGAAAAAAGCAACTAAACAATGGCCATAAATTCTGAGTTGAAGAAGAAAAATAAAAGGGATGAAATGGAATATCCTGAAAAAAAATAACCAGGTACCAACTTGTTTGAAAACAAAATATTTCAACAATTTGTAGTAGATTCTATTCTATAATAATGAAAAAACAAGAATAGTTCTGTTTCACATATTAAAGAGCCTTTCATCCCAAAATATCTGAGGTATCTGAGTCCCTTTTTCTGTCACACCCAGGATCCCCTTTAATTCCAATGGCTGATGACATGAATCACTGCCATTTTGAGGCAGAAAGTGCATGAAAACGTTAGTGTAAGCCACAAAATGAAGTAGTTTAAGAAAACAAGTATACAACACTACAACTTTCCCCAAAGCAATTTCCAGCATTACAGTCCTACACACAATATCTACCCTCCATGGCTGTGAACTCCTTCCAAACGTTGAAGGTGGCTCTTTACTATCAAAAGATGAGGCCCATTTTTATGGGAATAACACTCAAATGTGATTATATGAGGGAGAGAGGTTTGCCTTAAACCAGATCTTGAATTTATGACGGATACACCGCTGTTTATTTAATTTTGATTTTTTGGTTTATTTCATTTATATCCCACCATTGGACTCCCCTATCAAGAGTCTCAGTTCTATGACAATTAAGCTCCAAACTAACTTAACTGAATGTTTTTTGCTCAGTTCTCATGAGCCCTAGCAATTTAACGTTCCCTTGCTTTTTTTATATTCCATCTTTTTGTTCAAATTGATCTGCTCAATTTAGTCTAAACATATGTTTAGTTTGCCAAATCTTTCTAGCCAATTTGAAATATTTTTTTTATCACAATTCTTGTTTTTAATGGTTTGAAAATAGTTATGGGGAACTGCCATAAATATTTGGAATAGTTCAGTTTGAAGCACTTCTGAAGTATTATTTTAAATGGACAACATCCCTTTTCTAAGTTGGGATACTAAAAACTAAGGTGTGTTCTTTACTGTATTGCAGAAACATAGTTTTGTGGCAGTTTGTCTAAACTAATCATAAAAAAATGTGTTTCCTGAAATTAAAGACATAATCTTATAGTTTATTATGTTCATTATCAAGCAAATCTGGGCAGCTTATAATGTCATAAATAGCAGCATAAAACTTAAATAAATAAGATTAAAAGCATTAAAACAGAAAACATTTCATTTTCTGCCACCTTAAATACACATGTGGTTTCTGTTTTAGCAAGCCACCTTTAGCTCAAAATTTGTTTTGGTACTAGTTTTGGTACTAGTTAGGCATAAGAAGTAATTTATAAATAATTTATTTTGTTAGTGTCTTGATTTCATAATATCTTCTCATGCATTCTAATAGTGAGGTGAAAAAAAATATCCAACTATAAAGTACTGTCATGCACTCCATACTAATAAGGAACATTAAAAACCTGATCCTAGAAATAAGAAATAATTTTTCTTGGTCCACAGTTCAAAATACATGCAAATAATTTTCTTTCTGATGATCTTCATACAGCTTATTTCTGAAATGGAAAACATTTCTCTCACTTGTGAATTTTCTTTCAGATATCCTGGATCAAGGACTTGTCCTATAAAAGGGACTTCCTGTCTGTCTTCAAGTAGATCAAAATGTTTACTGGATACAGGTCTATCCTATGAAAGGACCACTGCTTTTTTCACAGATATAGTATTTGTAAATTAGGTAACAGACTGTTTCAAGGTAGAACCTCTAAATGGAAGGGGAAGACATTTTCATAATAAGATACCTCACAGTTTAAATATAGGTTTTATGACTTCTACCTACATAGCCTGGAGCTGTTTATATTTTTAAAGGGCTAAACATTTCAAAGGTTTTTCAGTGTCCATCAAATTCTTTGAATAGTTTGATTGGACTCAAGTAACACAGATGTAACAAGAGATTGCCTTGTATGTACATGTAGTTTATGTGGTATATAATATAAAAACTTTTTTTTCTTTTAATGAGAGAACCTGCGATTAAATATTGCCAAAAACAATTTCTGTATTTGTATGCAATCTTAAAAGTGACCATTCACTGATCAATTCTGTCTTCACTTTTCGAACGATGTTGTTTCTTTCTTTATTCAGTCTAATGCAGTCTTAACAGTTTTGCTAATCAGAGGTTGCAGAAACTTATAACTCTTCTATATTTTCCATCACATTTGCTTTTTCTTTCTGGCATCTTGGATTCTCCTATGCTACTCAATGCTAAACATGACATCATGAAAATTTGAACATGCATCATCTGCAGTGAAGCATGCAGGCAGGAAATGAATAGAGTTAACGGTCGTTTGAGAATGACCTTAATACTCATCTGGGATACAGGTGACAATGTAAGCTGTTGTTCATTGTGATTCCTCAACAGTGTTCCTAGTAAAATGTAAGTAGGATCATTTTAGTAATTGGACAAAAACCAACCAAAGGAGGACATTTGCTGAGGGTTGGAGCTAGCTGAAGTATTGAACTTAAGAAGGAAGTCGTGGGAATTATTTTTCATAAAAAATATTAGGAGTGGGTCAATGGGATTAAGGAGGTTTTCTGATGGCCCTACAAGAGTCAGAAATGCAATTGAGTAAGGAGAATAAAAGATTACTGTTTTTCTGAAACTTTCCTTAACCTCAGCTGAGAAGTCTAGAAAAATATCACTGGAGGGTTTGGCAAAAAATTGAAAATTTGTGGGACAGAGCATTACAGTTCTGTTTTAGATAATCATGGAAGTTCTAAAAGAGATGGTAGAAAATCTTCTCTACCTCTTCCTTCTTTACTTATTTGAGATGGCAGAGTTGACTGTTTGCATGCCATTCGGGAATTAAAATTATGTGTGTAAAAATGTGGTCCCTTCCAAGATTTTGAGTAATGAGGCTTAAACAATATTTTGTTTAAAGTAGACATCGGGCTAGTTTGACATGTCTCCACAATGGCTGGGACTGAAAATTGTTTGATTACTCAACCAGAATAACAGTACATTTCTCCTGTAATATCCCAAAGCATAAAACATCCATTGAATTATATGGAGGCAATTCATTTATGTTACTTTAATTAATATAGTATATATAATTCCTCAAGTCAAATAGCTAAAAAATAGAATAAATTATCCTTTAGATAATTTTTTCCATACATAGTAATGTATGAAATTACTATAAGTAATGTTCCTCAAGGTTATCTTCTCTTTTAATATATTCAGAATGCCTGGCTTATGAAATATTGCTTTTTTTTTTTTTTACATTCAGTGTTTGTTCTTCAGCAGATGGTTGGACTAAAAAATTAAGATCCCTTCCAATTTTGATTCCACGATTTTGGTATTTAATGTATTTTTGGAGATTAGTTCTGCAAATGTATTCTGTATCATAAGGACTTATGGCCAAATTCTCTGTTTCAATTGCATTAACATTTTAATATGCATAGTTTGAAATTCTGCTTTTCTGTTTATCTTTTCTGTATTTTCCTGTAATCCGCCTCGAGTTGCCCTGTTGGTGAGATGGGCAACATATAAATTAAATAAGTAAATAAATAAATTTCACTTGGAATGATAGTTTCATAGTGATTTTACCCTATCCATCTAAAGAATGAATGAAGCATTTGAAGATAGGAATACACAGCCAATATCCCTGATTAAAAGCTAATCATTTATTAGAATGGGTAATGGGTTTTTGAAGTTCTAGTGATGAAAAAAATCAGTGTTCCCTGATTTGCAAAAAGTTGAAGGCATTTGGGCCCAGTACAGACAAGTAAAAAAGAAGCTTTTCTGAAGATGAGCTAGAGGCATAAAGAACTTTTACAGCCTGCACAATATGCATGTTCATTTTTTCTGACCATTATGGGCTCCATGAAACTAGTTTTCTGGGCTTCTCTGCTTCAAGCTATAACTGGGGAAGGTCACAGTTATCTTGCATGACAAGTTATGCAACAAAGCTCATCTGTGTCCTGGAGTGACTCTTGCAAGAAACAATTGAACAGTGACCAGGAGTGTCCCTTGTTTTTTGTACAATTTCAGATTAGTTTTGGAGATTTTATAAACTTACATGTAAGAAAAAACATGTATATATGTAGTCCTCTCAAATTGGGAGGCAGGGATGGCTGTCCAGAACTATTTTTGCCCTCCCAACAGTGAGTATTCCCTAGCTAATTAGTTTTTCCAGTAATAGAATTCAGTTATTATTGACTGTTAATAATATTAACTGTGACTAAATACCACTGAAAGGATTTGATTGCAAAGAATTTAACACAATTTACCAATCCTACAATTTAGTAAATTGCAACCACATTGGGGGAATCAACGTTAAGCTCAGATAAGTCTCTGTGATCCTCAATTTTACTTCAGGAATGGACAGTTTTCTTTTTTGGAGGTATTCCATAAAGCTTTGCATACTGTGTCAAAGTTGGGTGGAGTGAGGAACTGTTTTAGTGCTTTGAAGAAGCTCAGACTTTTAAAAGCATTTAGTTTAAGCCCTTAATACCCACAATTGGGGGGGGGGGGGGGGG
>BHFT01038153.1:0-83036 GCA_004320025.1 Laticauda laticaudata | reverse complement strand
GGGGGGGGGGGGGGGGGGGGGAGGACGGACCAAAAGGTTAAATTATTTAACTACCTGCTCACTTACTCATGGGAGGCTCCAATAATACAATAATCATGTTGGCATCTGTAACTTACAAGTTTTTAGAATACTTTTTATGTCTAAAGCAATCTGGAATAGGAACTGAATGGGGTAGAAGTCTTTATAAGCAAGTAATTAAACTTGAACAACTTCCCGTAGTGTAAAGCAGCTTCTAGAATTCTAGCTCGCACAAAAGACTGAGAATTCTGGGAATTGATTTCCACATAGGGAAGGTGAAGGAGTCTACAGTGCTCCAATATATAAGGCTCACATCAAAACCCTTATCTGCACTTGTATCAAAACCAAAGGTGTGTTTTTGCTTCCCACAAATCAGGTGGAAGTTTTATAATAGGATGCATAACTGGTTTGAGTGAGGAGGTGTGGAAGAAAAGTTGTTAAAACCTGGCCTCTAGTGTTAAGGTACATAGGCCTGTGTTCACGATTTATTTTAAATAGTATAAAGTATATTCTGTGTAATTAATCTGGAAGCATATTAAATAACTTTCTTGCCTCCACTCCAATCTAGGACAAGCTTGCCCTCTCCAATGTTTTCAAGAAATGACTTCAGTATTTGGAGTATCTTGAGAAAGTGCATTGGAATGGTAGGTAAATATGATTTTTAACAGAGCCTTAATATACTAACAAATTTGTATTGTTTATGGTTTCATTATGTTTTAATCACAGCATTTCTGAAATAAATTATTGTGTATTTTTTAACTCTACAGAATGCATTAAAGAGTGCTTCTAGCCCATTCCATCACATTGTCAAATCCTTTTTGTCCATTTATTTACTCATTTATAAAATCTGCAGTGTTTTATTTTCAGCCTACTTAAACTTAGGAAAACTAATTGTCAGTGTAAAGAGATATAAGGAGAGAAGAATTATTCAGAAAGTTAATATACTTACTAGGCGTTGTAGCGTTTTCCTACAAACATGGAGTAAGAATACAGTCTTTCAATACACTTTCTTCCATTTTCCATTAGCTTCAGGCAAGATCACTGAGAAACTGTAAATTTGTACTACCATCCAGGAAGTTGTTTGAATATATTAAATATCCTATATGCATGTTAATAGAATATTTTGGACTTTTTTTAAAAAAAAAGGTGTATAGTGCCTGTTAAGTGAAGTCATCTAGTCAGTATTGATTCTTTGCACTAATAACATATTAAAGAGCCCTAAATATTTGCTCAAGTAGTTGTTGGACACTGAAAAGCAGGGTTTGATCTTTCCATTCTTGTGTAACTTTGGTTTTACAATAGTATAGTGTATATATTAACTTGCCTTCAGGCTATACATAGTTTTTCTCTTAACTATCCATTTTATCATTTCAACAACCCTGTGAAAGAGATCAAATTGAGAGTATAGTGGCACAAAATCAATCTTCAGATTCAGTATGGATATATAATTCCTTTATCTAGACTTGAATATGATACTCATTAGGCCATATTGGCTGTTCTTTAAGTTAGTAGTATAAATTTATATCTAGGTTTATGTTTACTTCTTTTGCTAATAATCTAATTTTGTTTTTATGGTAAACCAAAACTATTCTGGGATAAGTTATATAAACCTTCACACAGTTTGTAATATTGCTTTTAAATTTCTTCTAGGAGCTGTCCAAGATCACTATGCCTGTAATTTTTAATGAGCCCCTGAGTTTCCTACAGCGACTGACAGAATACATGGAGCATACATACTTAATTCATAAAGCCAGCTTGCTTCCTGACCCAGTTGAAAGAATGAAGGTGCTTCTATCTCAAGAGTTGGAAAACAATTGGGTTGTTTATTTCTAGAAAATCTTATGAATTTAAGTGAAGGTTATTTGAAGAAATAAATTATAATTAGATCTTTCTTTATAGTGATATTATAAAAGTGAAGCTACTGAATGTCTGACCTGCAAGTTAGCTTTAAGCAGGTTTGTTTAGCTTCTTAAAAAGTAATGGTGATACTTTAATCTCCCTTTTTAACATTTTAAATGTTTCTCACTACCTTTTTCATATGAGAACCAGAATGTGTCTGTAGGCATTAGAAGCTGAGCATGAGTCAAATGAGACGGATTTGACTTCATGAGAATGAATGCTCCAAAAGCTGTAGATAAAATAAGATTTTTCTAGTGAAAGTCAATGGAAATAAGTTATAAAATTGCTTTTTCAACAGTGTGTAGCTGCTTTTGCTGTCTCAGCTGTAGCCTCTCAGTGGGAACGTACAGGAAAGCCATTCAATCCATTACTTGGAGAGACATATGAACTTGTCAGGTAATAAATGCATGATTCAACTTTTCCGGGTATTCTTTCTTGGGCATGAAGTGGAAAGACAAAATTAGCCCACTGTGGTTTATGCAGTGTTGAAAGTATTGACTCTCTACTTAGTAGCTAGATTAGTTAAAGTCTTCATTTGAGAATTATCTTTTGTGTCTTTTCTGTGTAGTTCAGTACTATTGGTATATAACAAAATATAGCTTGCCCTCAAATATTCCAGTAATAATTAAAATTTTGATTTTTTTGTATGATAAAAATTGATATGGAAATGTTTGTGTTTACCCCATTTTGTCGATAAACATTGCTAATTATCACTTTATTTTCCTGCATAGGGAGGATCTTGGATTCAGACTCATTTCGGAACAAGTTAGTCATCACCCACCAATCAGTGCTTTTTATGCTGAAGGACTGAATAATGACTTCATATTTCATGGTTCCATTTATCCTAAACTCAAGTTTTGGGGAAAGAGTGTTGAAGCAGAACCGAAAGGAATAATAACTCTAAAGCTTCTTGAGTAAGTTGGTCAGTATTAATCTTGGACTAGATTAGAAATTGCAAACAATGCAGACATAGAATGAATGGAATTTAATCCATTATGTGAACACAAATAATAGTAAAGTATATATGACTGTTTTACTAAAATCACTTTTATGTGACATAATAAATTGACCATAATAAACTACATTTGACAAGAAGGAAACTACATACAGTAACATATGTAGCTTGAAAATAACCGAACTATTCTGAAATCGCCATGTTTTTAAGAATTCATATTACTATATTAATAAAACAATCTCCTGTCAGTGGATCTTTTTTTTCCTGGATTATCTGTGCTGTGGAAAACAAAAAACAAACATTTGTGTGTGATTTATAGTATCACATTTGCTGTTATGTTGATAATGGGAAAGAATAATATCTTGATTTGTGCACTTTGTAAGACCATATGGTCATTTTAAAAGTCTTGTATGAATCTTAGTTTTATTATTTTCCTTTTCAGTCACAATGAGGCATATACATGGACGAATCCTACATGCTGTGTACATAATATTATTGTGGGCAAACTTTGGATTGAACAATATGGAAATATGGAAATAACCAATCACAAGTAAGTTGAAATTTACTATTTGGTTTGAAAATTAAATTTGCTTCATATTAAACATTAATAGAACAACTACTTTAATTTCAAGGCAGAGAAATAGTAATTACCAGTAGATTAGAAAACCAATATCCATGCTGAACATCAATTTTTTTTTAAGTTCCATTAGCAGTACACTTCAAGGATAATGTACATATTTAAGTGGTTTAATATTTCTTTCATAGAACTGGTGAAAAATGCATGCTAAACTTCAAGCCCTGTGGCCTTTTTGGAAAAGAACTACACAAAGTTGAAGGCTATATTCAAGATAAAAGGTAAATAAAACCATGTATTACTAAAATATGTGGGGAGAAATATTTCAGGGATGTAAATATTTTGATAATGTTCAAATACAGTATTGATAACATACTGTAGAGTCTGCTTTGTGTAACTTTGGTACAAAATAGGAACTTAGCTAATCCAAAACAGTAATGTTTCTAAAATTAATTGTTTTTGGGGGGGTTGACAGCAAAAAGAAACTGTGTGCACTCTATGGAAAATGGACTGAGTGTTTGTACAGTGTCGATCTTACTACATTTGAAGCTTACAGAAAGAATGACAAGAAAAACACAGAAGAGAAGAAAAACAATAAACAGGTATTAATAATACTAAAAATAGAGTATCAACAGTAATTTCTCTTTAAATATTGAAAGAATAAGTATTCTGTTCTGAAATAACTGTTGGAAGATATGTATGATTTTGAAAATTATTCCATAAACTCCATACTTTCTCAAAGAGGTCCAGATATGTTAAAAGTTTTCTTTTCTGGGATTCCAATGACTTATCACATACTGTAGGCCAATTCAGATAACCACTAGAGATTTCATTACCATGGTTTCCTCTCATCTCACTTGTGAACCAACATCAGACTACTTTCCACTTTTGATATACTGTAAAATCTATATCATACTAGTTTGGAACTCCTCATGAAAGCCAGCAAATTTGGTGCCAATATTGTAATTAATGGGTGAATGGATGGCTTTTTGACATAGTAGCCAGGAAGAAAACTTTTGAGCAATAGAGTAAAATCTAATAAACAGATTAGAAGATTGATAGACGATAGACAGATGTACACATGCACACACACACACGGAACTTGGCTTACATTTTTTCTATTAAAGTATTCCAATAAAATTAAAATAAAAACTGAAGACAAAAACAGAAAACAGGTAAGAGGAATGCTAGCATTCACATTAATAAACTTCAGATAGTCATTCAAACTAGTGGCTTGAATGGCTTGCTTAATACCTAGTAACTATAAATTTAAAAACCTTTGGAAATATTTCAAAATAGGCAATGGCCTTATTTCCATTACATTTGTGATGTTATTTGCTTTGACCATAGATGAATTATTGCAAAATAGGTTGTTATTAAAAGTTGTGAGTTTCTTTTTTTCTTTGTTCTTTTTTAAGATAGGAGATTGTAGTACTCTTAAATTTCCCAGATTATGTCTGCTATGGGTTTTATCAAATAATGCAGAAAAAAGCCAATTTGGTCTCGTGATTAAGGCTGTAAAGCAGAGACCTAGTTCAAGTCCCACCATGGCCATGTAAGCCAACCTTCAACTCTCTCAACCCAATTCTAGTCACCTGGTGGTTGTGAGGGAAATAGGAGAAAGATGCTGTGTTGGATATGTTCACTATATGGAGTTATTTGTAAAAATAATAAACACAGGATATATATAAATAAAAGACCTCAAGCATTTAGATGATGACATTATTCAAAGTACATTTAAAATAAAGGTAATTTTTATTTACCAAGGTAATCCAGCCAAAAGCTGATTAATTATTTGTGATTTCAATGGTTTCACTTTTGGATGATTATGTTTTCAGTCAAATTGGGTATTTACTTATGTCAATTTAGAATGTCTTCATTTTAAATGTTCCTTCACTTGGTAGCTGTATCATCAGTCATATATTTATGATATTCTAAATACAAAAAGACTATAAAATTTTCTGCTGATTCTAGGGGAATAAGGATATACTGTGCTTTTCTTCTTACATATTTTGACAAATATGGTTAAATAAAAATTTGCTAGTTCAGAGCAAAATACCCACAATAAGAGCATTGACTTGGTCCTGAAGAACTATATAGTCAGAAAAGATACGGAATATCACAGCTCAATCTATGGGAGAAATTTAAAGTTGAGGTTCTTTTAGAAATTTTTGAAGTGTTCTACTTTCATCGCCCACTACAAAGGCTTAAATGTACCATAACTTGACTATATAAATTATAACTGAGGGAGTTTAAATTTGCATATTCCATATATATGAGGTATGATAAATATATAGGTTTGTTTGTTTCATGGAGACTATAAAAATTATATATTCAAAATGTTTAGGTACATACAGGTATTTTATATATTTGGGTCATGGCTTTCATAATAAAATTTCATGTTTGAAATTCTTAGTTACAGTAATTTGCCATGGGAATTGGCTGTTTGAGTAAGCGTTGTCTAATGATGTACATGATTTTTTATGGATGAGTAATTGCAAAAAGATATCTATCTCTTCTATAAGCTATATGATACCAAAATTAATAAAGGTTCATGAACAAAAGAAGTAACCAAAGTACTTGGAATTTGAAGCAGTGATGTTTGTTTAGTTATATTTTCATGGAGCCAAGTACTATTCTAAATTATTTATAAATGTGGCTCTGCTATCCAAAAAAGTAAAAAGCCAGTACCAGCACATACGAAATTTAATTGAAGCAAAGGCATTTTAAGCTGTTTCTTAAAACCTGGGAGGAACTGAACACTTCAAAAACAAATGAAGCAGGACAGGTATTTATAGTTTGGGACCTTCAGAACAAAAAGATGTAAAAAGCAGGAAAGAATTGAGAAACAAAAAATGCAAGTAGGAGAAGAGCATGGCAAAACACTTGCTGAAATTTACAAATGTGTTGGTTATTTTCAATTACATTATATCAGATTAGGCAAGTATATCCCACTAGCATTTTGCAGTACTTTTGGGGAATGTTAACCTTGGAATGAGAGCATACCAACTATCTAATTATCTAATGAAGGGGTCAGTCATAGTCTTCATCTATTCTTGATTTCTGAATTGATTGCCAAGGAGGGGTTTATCTTTCTCTGCCTTCTTCAGAAGCTAGTTGAGGGCCAATCAATTGCCTTTTTCTGCCGGCCATAGGAAGGACTGTGTTAGTCCTGCTTTAATGAAAAAGGGCCCTTTTCTTTTCTGCTAACTTGTTTGCTTTTTTGTGCATTTGCCAGTAGAGGCAAAGCAAATAATTCAACACTGCAACCAACCAGTGAAATACTCTAAAGTTGGACATGCCTCCTCAGAGGGAAAGAGAGATCTTATCAAATCTTCAGAATTATTCATTTTTATTATCCATTTGCCCTAAAGGTTGGTTTGTCATTATAAAGATGGTATCAGTAAAAAAATTAAGACATTCTAGATGTTCTTTTAGCAGTTATTTGTATAGTTGTATAGAAGCGTAGTGGCCTAGCGGTTAAGGTGCTGGGTTTGTCAATCATAAAGTTGGCAGTTAGAGACCCAAGCACCATGTGACAGGGTGAAGCTCCCATTCTTGCTGCAGTTTCTGCCAACCTAGTAATTCAAAAGCATGCAAACGCAAAGTAGATAAAAACATACATCAGTGGGAAGGTAACAGTATAATCATGCCAGCCACATGAGCACAGAAGCATCATTGGACAATGCTAGTTTCCTTGGCTAGGAAACCAAGATGAGCACCAATCCTTCAAATCGGACACAACTGGACACGGGAAACCTTTTTATATAGTTGTATATAGAGCTGCATTGCGTTTATAGAGCTGTACTAAAATGTTATTTCTGGATGTAATGTGCTGGTTTTCACACTACATTGTAGACAGGCAATTCTGATGAGCCGGATGAGATGCCCTTGCCAGAATGTGAGAGTATGTGTGTGATCCCTGGAAGTGTGTTGTTATGGAAAATAGCACCAAGGCCTTCAAACTCAACACAGGTGAGAGAAGCCTTGAATTCAATAGTATACTATCAGTGTTTTTCAACCATAGCCAGTTTATATGTGGACTTCTTCCAGAATTCCCCAGTCAACAAACTGGGGAATTTTGGAAGATGAAGTCCAAACAACTTAAATTACCACGGTCGAGAAACATTTGTCTACATTTTTGTCAGTCTTGCTGTTTGAAATTACAGTGAAGAAAGTGGAAAAAAAGTGAACCCTTTACCTAAACGTAATTAGTTTATTTCATGGGAGCAGTTACTAGTAGAGTTGCGTTAGTAGCCTTCTTGTCTGAAGATTATCACTTGAATTATTTTTCTTTCCTCTTAATATTAGTTAGGATTATACTTTTTTAACATTGAGAGTTGAAACAGCAGTATATGCAGGAAAGCCCATTCTTCTTCATTTGTGAGAAGAAGTCCAGGGGTTACCTTTGAGCCTTACTGTTAGAGCTCCCAAAATTGTGTTGCCAAATTCCAAAGTGAAAACTTTGAAGATGCAGTTTTCCTGGAAGATAAATAAAATTGGGGGTTAGAGGGGAATATATTTTGTTTGGGTTCTAATGCATACAAAAACCTCTTTCTTAAAATTGAAAACAATTAAAATCCTACCCATTTTTTCTTTAAAGAGAACACCCCCTTCCTGCTACCAGTTTCTGATTCATCTAATTTGTCTTTTTCTGTGGTTCAAGTGCCTCTTCAATATCTGATTTTATCTAAATATTTTGCATATATAGAAATAGTCAACTTGGTTTAGTGGTTAAGGCACCAGGCTAGAAAGCCACTGTCCATGAGTTCAAGTCCCACCTTAGCGATGAAAGCCAGCTGGGTGACTTTGGGCTGGTCATACTCAGCCCAATTCACCTCACAGGGTTGTTGTTGAGGGGAAAAGAAGAGGAGGAAGATATGTTGGATATGTTTGTCACTTTGAGTTATTTGTAAAAATAAAGGTGGAATATAAACAAACAAGGACCTACTTCTTTCCGCTAGCCCAGTTCCCCAACCTTTCCAGCAGGGAGAGGAAAAGAGGATGGTTCTGCCCAAGCAGCTAGCAAGCATCTACCCAGCTTCGTTTGTGGGACTGGAGAGAACACACACTCACCACTCATACAAATGGAGCAGATGCTTGCTCACTGCTCACACAAGTGGAGATTTGCATGTGTGCGTGTTCGCCCACTTCTTCTGCAGCCTGGCTCCAAATGGCTCATGGCCGGGTAGTGGGCCACAGTCCAGGGGTTGGGGATCCCTGGTCTAGCCCACTTTAATGTAATGAATATAGAAAAAGGTCCTGAACTGATTCCTCAACTATTTGATTGGACACTTTCTTTACAGGCTGCAAACGTATTAACAACTAATATTTCTTTATAAATAGAACATTCTAAAGCTATTTATTTTATTTGTAGATGTACAACTTTACCACCTTTGCTATGATATTGAATGAATTGGATCAGGAAATGGAAAGTGTTATTCCTAAAACTGACTGCAGGCTAAGGCCAGATGTAAGAGCTATGGAAAATGGTGAAATAGGTAACTCAATAGTCCGGGTTTAAAGTTTCTTGACATAAGAATGTTGAAATATTTAAGTCTATTGTGGCAATCATGTTTTATAGAGCAACTTGTTGATACATACGATGGTGAATAAAAAAGTGATGCAATAAGAGTGAGCTTTGGAACACAAGGCTCTTCTTTTCAAATAACTGAAACAGTCACATCTTTTTGAATTCACACAGCTGCTCCTTGCTGTTTTTCCATATGTGCATTTGACAGAAGAAACTGGAAGCAACTTCTGAAGTAGCTGCATAAACCTAGAAAAAGATACAACTGCTTTAATTGTTTTTTTACATGCTTCTACAATTTCCCTGCAAAGAATTTGCAGTCATCCTATCTCTAGTTTTAATTAGGAAATATCTGAAACCTTGTTTAAGAATATTTGCATTGGATCTCTCCAGGCCAGAATCAAGAAGGCAGCTTGTTTGTCTGTTTTTTTATATATAAATGATAAAGTATTGCCTGTTTTGGGGAAATTTAGCTCAGTATTTCTCAAACTTTGCAATTTTAAGATGAGTTCAACTTTTGGGTCAGGATGCAAGTTTAAGAAACATTGCACGAGCTTGCCTTTCTCATTAAAACAGAAAAAGATTTTTTTATTGGGGATTGTTTGGTTTTCGGTACCAATAATGCTGTTAAAATTATTGCTTTTATATAAACAAAATGCATATTGTACAAAATATTGTAAATGAATAAAGGAAAAAAGCTGTTATTTAATCTTGAAAAGAGGAGTACATACCAAATATTTCAAATTAGCTAACCCATTTATTTGGAGTATGGAAGATAAAAGGGTTAATTTATTGTTGAACTATCTGCTACAAAATAAAGTTTGTGAAAATATGCAGAAATCTTATGTAAATTATACTAATCAAAATTATGACTTATTATTATTGAATTTATACATTGTTACATCCTGTTCTCCCCCTTTTTAAAAACTTTTGGTAGATGTAGCCAGTGAAGAAAAGAAAAGGCTTGAAGAAAAACAAAGAGCTGCTCGTAAAAACAGGTCCAAGTCAGAGGAAGACTGGAAGACAAGGTTAGTAAACAGAGAAGTTTATGATAAGATAATGGACAAATTGCTTTGAACTTAGCCTCTTGCCTGCATATTCTTAATATTACTATTGTTTAATGTTACCATTAAAAGATGCATTGCTTGTGAGATGCTGTGCTCTTGGAATTATCATTCTAAACAATGGCAATACTCACCTTCTTGTGGTATCTTAAACTTTGTGCAACAATAGCTGGTCAATAGTCTGTTCCTTTGATCCAGAGCTTCTTGATATAGTAACTCTTGCTTCACGTAAAGCTTTTAAAAGGTTTAAATTTAGCATTACCTTCTGGTTTTTCAGGAAAAGAATTAACTTTTTGGTTAGCAATATGCAATCACTTATTACAGTGAAATTACTTAACTTATTAAAATATTATAAAACCTGAATTTATTGGAACTCAGGGAAATGGATTTCAGATTCAGTGGAGAAAAGTTTGAATTTCATTGATATTTATCAGAAAATCCCTCTTATTTAATTGTGAAGTCCATGAAATAAGATTGAGTTTGGACAGTTGGTTTGATTATGTAATTGTGTAATTGTGTAATTGTACACAGTCATACGAATTAAAATTTGGACTTTATAATTGATTTGTGGTTATGGAGGTAACAAGACTATCTGCTTAAATAATGTACTGCTTAAAATAACAAATTTGGCTACCCCTTTAAGAGCTTTCTGTTGGGAAACTTATCTTACTCTGCATTCAATCCATGATATATTTGGAAGGGGCACTTCTGAATCTCTCTAGCAATGTTCTTTAGATTTAAACATTATATTTAAGCATCTGAAGTACAGGTAGTCTGAACTGAGCAACCACAGCTGAGATCAGCAGTCCTATTGTTAAGTGAAACAATCACGAAGTGGGATATTAAGCGACCAGACTATGCTTTTCTTTCCCCTATTACCCTGCCCTTTGAATACTCACCCCAGAAATACTGGTTCAAAACTTTAACAAGATTAGTTAGTTTTCCACTTTTGTCTTTGTCTTTTGTATGTCTCCTAATCCACTCCCTTCACTGGGACAATTAGCAAGAAGAGAATTAACGATTGCATTAGCATTCATTGGAAAGGAAGAGATTACAAGCAGGCAAACATTACACATTGATATGGTAGAGTTGACAGGCATCAGCACACTATGCAAACGGCCCAGTGCATTCCCCATTGTGTGCCTGCTTACTCTCTTGTAAAACCTTCCTCTCCATTCCCTCCACTCCTCTTTGCAAGGAAAAGGTGTATTGACTGTAATGGTGATCACTTGACTGAGGATACAGCAAGGGACATAAATATGGCCTTTGGTCATAAAATTATTTTTTCATCACTTTTGTAACTTCAAGCAGTTGCTGAATGAGGCAGTCTTTAAGCAAGGACTATCTGTACATTTTTCACTAGAAAGGTACAATATTAATAGTTTAAGTTTTCTTTTAAAAATTCGTAGTTATGCAATTACCACCATTTGCTCATGCCTTTGCTCTAATATTGCTGTTATGGATAAAGTAGATTATAAAATATTTCAGTCAGGTTGCATTTTTATTCAGATCTAGTTTGGGGTTGTTACCAGATCGATAGCTCTTAGTGTTTCCTCTGTGCAATAGGGAATAGAAAACGTTGCAAAATAGTATTTGAATCTTCTGCAGAAATCTAGGAGAATGTTTAAAATCAGAAATTGAAATCTCTTTCTGCAGAGAAGTTATAAGGATAAAATCATAGAGTGATATTGTAAACCCCAAATATATTGATTCATATAAAATAAGAAAAAAACAATATATTTATAGGGAACCAAAGAGGGGCCCATTCATCTTTTTTCAAATGTTTTCCTATGTTCCATTTTTTAAGCGGCTTCAATTTGGACTTGGAAGTGGTATTGTTTTTCCTTCAATCCTTTCAGCAGCCTTTTAACTGCTTGCAGATAGTGCTGATGTAACAGGATAATCCTGGCTGGGATGAATAGTTTTAACTGCAAAACAACTGAAAGAAACATCATATGGCAAAGATGCTTTTTTAGCATTTCACTGCCATGCTTAGCACTCAACATTTATTTTGGAATTAGTTTGCTTCCTTTGCCTTTACAGTGGAAGATGTTCTTAGTTTTTACTTTTGTGAAGAGAAGCATTCATCATGATTTTTTAAAATGTGGCCTTTGTGCTACTCTTAGTACTGCATGATATAATTCAGGTTTGGACACAAGTTCATCGTCATTACAATGAATCAGGGTGCAACTAAAACAATGATTCATTGTTGATTTCCACAAAAACATGACTACTTTGATTGTGCTACGGGTTTCTCTTGTCATTTCCAGCAAAGGGCCAAGCATTCTAAAGTGGGCTGGAAGACTGGAATTCACGTCCTCATCTGCCAGGAAATTTAATGGCCTTATCATTTTAAGGTTTCCAGAAGCCCTGCTTATTCCAGTACAAACCTATTTCTCAATATGTATATTTATACAAACTTCTTTGTATTAATAAACTCCAAACTTTAGAGTCACCGTGTATGAAATGGGTGGCCATATTAATTTATTTAGTAAGTAAATAAATCTTATTCATTATTATGAATTGCAGAGTTGTGACTTGTAAAATGTGTTTTTTTGGGGTATTTCTTAATCCTTTATAATGCTGCAGAGCATATTTGTTTACAGATGTTACACAAAAATGTTGGAAATAGCCTGGGAGGATTAGCCCCTTCTTTCAGTCCGTAATATGTGATGCTGAGTATATTACATGCAATGTTGCTGTTTGGAGCAAACGGTCTCTAGCTTGAACATGAAAAATATGCTTGCTGAAGCAGCATGTTACAACCACCACAGTGTTATTGACATTGGTGCTTCAGTTCCCCTGGCACCAAGAAGCCTATAGGCACATTTGCAGGTCTTTTAACCTTCAAAGTTTAAATACACTTATTCAGAAATAAGGTAGGAATCTAAATTTCTCTTTCAGGAGCCTCAAATGAGGATTTGGATAGAGTTGCTGAATGCATAGCTTCTTTTTATTTTCTAGTATATGGGGTAGACCAGGGCTGTCAAACTCAATTTCATTGAGGGCTGCACCAGGATTATTTGACCTACTGGGGCCGGGTGGGCATGGCTGGGGTGGGTGTGGCCACCCGACATCAGTGTCGTGGGCACCTGTGATGGCCCGAGCACTCTGCCAGTGAAAACTGAGCTTGGGAAGGCTGTGCGTGGCCCTTGAAAGCTATTTTCAGCCTCAAGAAGCTCCTGAAACCCTCTGCCAGCAAAAACAGAGCTTGGGAGGCCTGGCTCCATTTTCATTGGAAGAGGGACTATGGGCCGGTCCTTCACTGTTTCCAAGGTGGCCCCACAGACCAGATCTAAGCACTTCGAGTTTGACATTCTTGGGGTGGACTGATTTATAACTTAGCAATTTATTATAGATACTCTTGAACATTTTTTTTGCCTCTATATGTTTTTCTATTTTTATGTCAGAACCTAATTTCAATTTAATAGCTTTATGTGCCTTTCTGACTTGGCCTTCATATTTTAAAAAGTTGCCATATTAAAAAGTTGGCATGAATTTCTCTCAACAGGCTGTACTCTTAGCTGTTTATTAATACTTTGTTAAATTCAGTGTATTATGTTTTGCTTTTATGTATTATGTTTTGCCAACCAGTGGACCAGACTCTCTTCTAATATTATGTTATTATTCTGACATGTTTGGATTTTCATTGAAGACTTAAGATGATAATAAGTGATGCCATGAGTATTAATAAAGTTCCTTTTATCTAGTGTATTTGTTTCCCATTCAGCTGAGATTATTGTGAAGTGTTTTTTTTCTTTGCTGATCAACTAGTCGTCCTACTGTTTCTTCCAAGGATTATCTTTGTTGTCCTATCAGGTTCTCTATTTAATAATGGATGCATTTTTTATTGAAACCAGATTCTGTTCTCACATTGTGAGAAGAAACTTGCTTCTTTGGTTTCCATTGAATTACTCACTTAAAATTCTCTAGTGGACTTTTTCAGGCAGCTTCCACAACTTCTGTGGCCTCTCTTCCTAATCCGGCCTCAGAGCTGACATTTTTCCCTTCCCTACCAGCTCTTTGGGTTAGTGTGTGGATAAAAAGGAAAAGTAAAGCCAGCACTCCCAAGGGAAAGCTGCTTCCACAGCAGAGTTTTTGCCAAAATATCCCACTCTACCAGTTTGATAAAATACAGGTAGTTCTCATTTAGTGATTTCAGTTGGTTTTTTGCAACTCAGCTATTAAGGAAAATAGTCATCAGGTGAACCATGTGACTGAAAGACTCTGCAAAGATTTTCTCTTTCAGATTAAGTTCTCTGGTACAGTGTCCTGTGCCTAAACTATGTGGTTTTTTGTTTATTCATTATTTCCTCATAAGGCAGAGAGACTGCTTAAGCAATCTATCCCAAAGTTTCTTTTTTTAAAGGGACAACTGGACTTTGTTTTTCAGTAGTTCCAAGAAGGGTGTATACCCATTTGCGCGACTCAGGCGATCCTGAGGACAGATAAAACTCCAAGTGGCCTCAAGAACTCTCTAAAAGAATGCAAATGACCAGCTGTCTGCAAGGAATCCAGTCAGAGCTGAGCAGAGCCAGTCTTGGATGAGAAGCAAAATGTTTTCAAAGAAAAACAAGTCCAGTTGCCTCTTGAAAAAAGAACCTTTGGGAAAACCATGACCTGGATGACTGAGAATCTTCATAGACATTAAACAAGCTATCTTTTCCTGAGCTACTTTTCTTCACAATCCAAAAGCACTAATCCAAAATTAACAAGCTCAGCCATGTGAATTTAATTAGTTCATTAGAACCCTCTGGCCACTGCTGTGTCTGAAATTGACATCAAAAGCTTTAGTTGTAAATACCTGCTTTGGTTGGGATATTAATTTTATTATAGTTTATTGCTGTTGTATTTCCAATTACCTATCCAAGGCAGTTACTAGGTGAGGACTAGCCCAAAGGCCTTTTATCTTTACCATAGTACATTGTTAGTTCATTTGCACATTTTCCTTAAAAGTTTCCTTTGTATTTTCCCTTTCCTTTGTTTCAACAGATTGGTAGCAATAAATAGCTCAGAAAGCCTAAGGATCAGGATTATTTATTGATTTTTCCAGTTATTGTGGGCCTATGGAAGTTTAAATTTTCTCATAAATGAGAATATGTACAGCTTCCTTTCCTTAAGCAGTTTTTCTCTTTCAGGTGGTTTCATCAAGGTCCTAATCCTCACACTGGTGGACATGACTGGATTTACTCTGGGAACTACTGGGACAGAAACTACTTCAATCTGCCAGATATTTATTAAAATGCATTGGAAATTCTGAGCCTAACACAAGTCTTAAATCAGTTTTCAGTGCTTTTTTTATGCCTATATTCTTAGAAAAATATTAAAATCTGACAGGTTGCAATTGAATATGGTTCTGGTGCTCCTGTCACAGTGTAGCTCAAGGCTGTTGCTGGGAGTGCTGGGTTTTTTGGCATTTTCCCTAGCATGCGAGATGTATTTGCGCATAATCACTGGTACTGTACTTGAGACAGGGAGCTACTCATATTTGCGAACTAAAGATCAGTTACAGATTAAATGGAAAATAAAAATGCCTTTGAATTTGATTTTCTCTTTGGTGAATAATAATTATAGTAGCAGATAATGAAAAACATGGCATTTTTTTTCTCAACTCAGTAACAAATTATCATCCATGACTTATAATACTCTATGGCTTAAAGCATGAGAAGAGCATGACACTTTGGGGAAGAATTAGTCAACTTCCTAAAGACAGCATTCCATTAATTAATAGAATACAGGATCATAGATAATTCATTTATAATTTTTTTACTCTCAGCACCAAGCTACTGTTACTTAATTAAAATTGGATTAATGTATAAAATCACTTTGCAATGTCTTTTCCTATTTAGTGCAGTGTTTTGAATTTTTTCTTTCATGTTTTATTACCATGCTATCTTTAAGGAATTAAGAGCCATTTAAATCTTTAAAAATTTAATTTGGACTAAAGTAAGTAATTATATTTTTTAAAAAGCCTGCAGTGCACTAATATATGATGATATGGGACTAGTGGTTGTCCAAATATTGTTGGACTTCAGCCCTGGTAGCATGTTGAGAGGTCAAGAATGATGGAAGCTGTGGCTCAACCCAGGAAGGCCACAGAGTCCGTATCCGCACACAAAGTGCTCCATGTTACATGAGATTAAGTGGGGACATTACAATGAAAAGAAATGCACCGGAGTCTATGCTGTGATAGCAAACCCTAGAAGGAAGTGTGAACATTTCAAAAGCAGTTGAGAGACTACTGTACAGAGCAAATTTACCCCTATGTTTGGGGTGCTTTAACCTTTATGAAATTATATATTTGTACAATATGGAGTACAGAACTTCCAGAGACTGCTGCTCTTGTATAATTTAACTGTGGTTTGGAAATAGTGTTAACTGAATATTTTATTGCTGTGAAATAAAGGCTTTCTCTGTCCTATGACAGGTGCCATTTGATTTTTTTGTTCTCAAAAGCAAGCAAAATCTCTTTTTGGTCTCTTGGCCCAATGTTGGAAGGATGGCATTGAGAAGGGCTCAAGCCTGCAAGGATGTTCTGGTTCCATCTGGGTTGGGGGGGTTTCCCTTCATTTTCATTCTTGAAACACTGTTTTCTATTGTGCTACTTCAAAGCAGAATTATCTCTCATCTTACTGATAAATTATATACACACTTCCATAAATCTAATAAAATGGTCTGGTAACAATATATTTCTACTGAAGATGTCTGAAATAAAAAGTTACCAAGTTTTTACTAGGAATCATTTTTAAATTTTCAATTTGGACAGGAAATCAACATAATGAAACTCCTGGTTTTAGTTTTATGCTAATTGGCTACCAGTCTTAAGCAATAGGGAAAAAATGTCTTTAGATTCAGATTCCTTGTACTGCTTTATTGCTTGTACTAGTTAATCAATTTTAAATTAAAGATGCAGCTTTCCGTTCTGGGGTGAAATGTTGGACAGCACCTCTTCTCAATCTGGGAGGAAAAAAACATTAGCTCAGTACATTTAGCAATGGCTCAACCCACTAAACCTTCATTGTAGTTTTGGATGCTTTGATCTTCTAAAACCACTGCTGTATAATCATATTTCTATTCTATCTTTTTAGCCAGTGTACCACATCACACACACACACACAGTATGCAATGACAAGATTCAAAACCTGAAATCTGCATTGCAAATAGTATTTTTAGGAAAAACACTTCTGAACAAGTGTCACTTGAATGGTTCTGACCGATACAGCAAACATACATCAATTAGTGTGAGAACACTATTACCATCAATATGGTGCAGAAACATTCTGTAAGCTGGGGCCTTCAGTCAATTTTACAGACAGCCCTATGTCTCTCTTTTACCTACAATAGTGGCGGGAAAATCAAGCTAGAACTGCTGTTCTTTATTATTAAACTTGGAAATAAACAAATTTGCAGGAGTCTGCCATTAAGTCTGATAAAAGAGCACCATGCATGAAAGGAAAACAATGGTAAAAATGCACCAAAAAGGTTTGTATGTATCAGTGCTTCTGTTGAAAGCTAGCTAACATGTTTTTAATTCAAAGGAAGCAGATTTAGCCTAAGTTTTAAAAAGACTGAAAAGAGGCCCAAATAAAGTGCTCTTCTGCAACTCAATCAAAATGTATTTCTTGCAATCAAAGCACAACTGGGAAGGCAGCCCTAGGATGTCAGGAAAACAATATGGCTGCTTGAATAGGTTGCAGACAGGTGCACCTTCAAACCCAGAGCCTCATAGTGCTATTTAATACGTCTTAACATTTAGTGAGCCATTAACACTAAGTGGCAGGGTGCTCAACCGGTGTTACTATCGGTTCGGTGTAACGTTTTGTGTGGTCTAGGAGCAGGGAGACCCAGGTCTTGTCCCTGCTTAACCCAACTTAAGAGTTGTGAGAAAATCAGACAACTGGGAGTTTTGTTTGCACTTTTGAATTATATATAAAAGGTGAGATTTTTTAAAGTAATTTAGTACTAATTCAGTGCAGGAATCTCAACCATGGCAACTTTAAGATGCAGCTGGGGAACTCTGGGAGTTGAAATCCACACATCTTAAAAGCTTTTGAGGTTGAGAAACACTGATCTAATGGATACTCTTGAGATGGCTTTGGACCATCTCTCTTGGCCCAACCTACCTGAAAGGATTCTTGTCAGAAAATTAGGAGGGAGAATTATGTATGCTGCCCTGTGCTCTTTTATACAAAGTGGGATATAAATAAAATTAGAAATATTTTTATAACTTACTTTCTGGAAAGGGGCATTATCTCTAAACTTACTATATTCTGATATTTGTTCATTTTAAAGCAGCTGCACTTGCTTCAGTCTCTTCTCTAAGAAAAGAAAACGAAGGAACTCGACATAACATGTCAGCAGCCTGTCAAATCTTGAGCATCCCTCCTCCCCCTCAGAGGTAGAAGTACTATTCAATTGCAAAAGAAAAGAAAAGCTGCTTGCTCTGCTTAAAAGTGGCATTGAACTTTGGTTCGTGCCCTTAGAATGGTATCTGGGAACACTCAAAGATTTCATAAGGGCAGTAGAGCAAGTATACCAAGGAACATCTTTATTATGAGCCCTCTTCAGACAAATGTGTCAGATTTCATCTCTCTCATATAATTCCAGTCATATTCACTGTCCATATTCGACTGAGGATCAGTGACATTGAAGGCTACACCTCTGAAAAACACCAGGTTTGAAAGGTGTGCATTTAAAACTTTATCAAGCTTCACGGTCCTACCAAAGCCTGAATATCCACTCACCGTTTTGCTATTCTGTCCTGCGTACGGAGGCAGTTGTAAATGTGATCTCTCCTGCTATACCATAACTGCCTGCAAAAGCTGCTTTATCCCCAGCTCCTGAGCCATTCTTCCCATTCATCACATCTTCCAGAGGAATGGCAACTGAAAGAAAAACTGGAGTTGGCGGCCTGCCACTATCTTGTGCAGGGTTAAAATTGGGGTTGGCCATTTTTGGATCCGCTGCCCTGGCAATTGGTACGGGAATTGTAGCGAACCTCCTCACAGTACCAGCAGCATCCGGCTGTGTGAGAACAGCATGGCCTGGGATAGGTTTCCAGTCCTGTTTATTCTGAACAGAAGAGCCCACTAAAATGAAAGGAGGTGCATTTCCCTTCTTCCCATCTTCCATCATCACATAAGTTGGAGAGGACACTTGTGGTGGTTGACCTTGTTGTAACATCTGCGGCTGTAGATACTGCGGTTGGTCCTTACCACTAGATATGAATAGGGTTGCTTGGGGAACAGTAGCACCAGTTCCAACAGGTGGAAGGGGTGGTGGAGGTGGTGGTGACTTACGACCTTGTTGTTTCAAATCAGTTAGACAATAGAGAGTCCACACATTAGAATATGGTGGTGGCTGTCCTGGTTCGCTTGTTGCCATGGCTATAAAATAAAAATTTAAAGAAAAATTTGCTGGCATCAAAGACCATCTACTAGGATGTATGAACTGCAGTCATAATGCATAGCTTTACAAACAACTTTATGCCGCAAAGAAGCATGTTACAAAGAAGAGAGTCTGTAGAGGCAAAAAGTTGGATCTTGAACTATTGAAAATAGAGGGACAACAGCAAAGGGGATGAAGCTGCAGTTCAGCTAAGAAAGATGTTGATTTGGCTAACCAGGGCACATTTTCAATTCAAGCCATTCATTCATTACAAGAAATTGCCAATATTCAACATGTGTCAGAGTCCTTTTGTCAGCATAACTTCAGTCAGCTAGATTTTCCAGGCTTGCCCCACAGGTGAAGCCTTAGGGTCCTGTATGAATTCATTTTAATCAGCTCTCCAGTGAGTCAGTGCAAAAGCTGTTGGATGATCAACTCAAACTCAAATGACTGTCAGCTTAAAATACTGAAAAAAATCCATCTATGACAAGCTTCAGGATCCTTTTAACCCTTCAGCATTCTCTCTTCTGTTAACATGCTTTTGCTTCTTACCTACCTATCTCTCTAACAGAACGTGACTCTTGGGAGATTTGGCAATCAGAGGTCAATGGATTTTAAAAAAATTATTAATCTTTCTCCAGCTGTGAACAATGGTGGCTTAGACACTTATTACTGAGGTGAGAAAACATTTGGAACAGGTCCTGCCAGGGAGGAAAGAAAGGCCTCCAGTTACAACAATCCCATTTTTCTAAGTAAAAAGCAACTAGTCCACCTTTTGTAGGCATCTGGAGAAGACTGGACCTAACGGGACAAGCGAAGGCAACCACCACCATTTCCTTTAAATGCAAAAACCATGTCAATGCCACAGTTGAATCTACTGTTTTTAAAAAAGAAATTAGTCACAGACACCACCTCATTTTCCTTCAGCTGCCATGGGCATGTGTGCAATTTTGATTCAAGCTGTGCAGTTTACTGTGAGCAAATCTTCTGGTAGGAAAATGAAAGGCCAAGCATCTTCTATACCAGTGTTCCCTTGCTGAATTTCATCCCATGCTGCTTCTCCGTCTCTGTACAAAAAGAATATAATACAGGAACAGGAAACTAGGGCAAACTTGTGCAAAGAAAACTTTAGGGCTTATTCACAATCCACTGCACATCTGGAAGCATCCCACAAGCAAAAATTCCACACATGCACAATCTGCCTGACAAGTGCTGTGGGCCTGTTAACACCCCAAAACAAAAGTAACCTTCATTTACTTCAACTCTGCAGTGGCATGGCTATTTGCATTTAAATACGTTCCAGTCCTTGAGGCACTTTCTTGGCCAAAGCCATACTTCAGGAGTGCAGAAACTTGTAGCCTTCCAGATATTGCTGAACTACAATATCCAACATCTCCTAGTATCGACTGTAATGGCCGAGACTGTTGGCAATTCTAGTTCAGCTGTAGCTGGAGAACTTACCCCTTTCCTGCTAATTTATTGCCAGCTTTTACCAATATAAATGCACCCAAGGAGATGGAAATGATTACTATTTATGGAGCTAAATATATTACAATGTGGAATAGGAAGGATTCAGAAATATCTTGACTTTCTTACCTGACATAATAAAACCTGGGTCAGTTGGTTTCAGTTGATCTGTAGTATCCATTCTGTCAGGGTCACATTCTGCATCATCTGCAGATGGATCTAGAATACTAGTAAACTGGCCTGAATTTAGTGAAGCTGTTAGTGGATCTAAGAGACAGGCTACTGTGTCTACGAAAGGAATGACTATCTGCTGTGGAAACTGCTCCACATAAGGTGGTGGTACAGGCTCTCCACCAGCGCTGGGGTCATCATCACCCGCAGGTGTGATGTGTATGTCTGATGTGAGCTCAATTTCACTTGGGCAACCCTGTGGCAACAGGTCTTTATCAGGAGGCAGTGGTGGTAGCGGCGGGGGTGGCTCTCCTTCCTGCAAGGGATCTGAGGAAGCTTGTTCTACTAGGTCAGCAGGTGGCTGCTCCGCCAGGCTGCCCGAGATAGCTATTTCCTCCTGGACGGCGGTCTGACTTTGAGTGACTGATCCAGCCCTGAGAGAAGTTGCAGAAGTTCTGTTTTCTGCTTCCTCTGGGGCAGCTTCCCCTTCCTCTGGGGCAGGTTCTACTTCCGCTGGGGCAGGTTCTGCTTCCTCTGGAGCAGGTTCCGCTTCCTCTGGGGCGGGCTCTGCTTCCTCTGGGGCGGGTTCTGCTTCCTCTGGGGCGGGTTCTGCTTCCGCTGGGGCAGGTTCTGTTTCTGCCTCAGCAGGTTCTGCTGCTGCTGCCTCAGCAGGTTCTGCTGCTGCTGCCTCAGCAGGTTCTGCTGCTGCTGCCTCAGCAGGTTCTGCTGCTGGCTCAGCAGGTTCTGCTTCTGCAGGCTCTGCTTCTGCTGGGGCAGGTGCTTCTTCTTCAGCAGGTTCTGCTTCTGCTGGGGCAGGCTCAGGGGCAAGCTCAGGGGCAGGCTCTGGGGCAGGTGCCGGAGCAGGTGGTTGACCAAGTGCAATCGCGGCCATTGCCTCACTGGGAGTATGGGACAACGTAGGAAGGGTCTGCACAGAGATGGCCACATCCTTCAATTCAGGCTCAGCACCCATCGTTTCAACGTTACCTAGCATTTGTGATGCTAGCTGAGCTGGATCGGCTGGGATATAAGCGAGTCCTGCTCCCTTGTCATCCCCAACCTTTTCTACAAATTCGTCAACAATAGATGGGAATTGAGTAGTTTTGGTGCTCAGTTCACGAGACTCTTCGCTTATCTGGTCCTCTTCTGTGTCTGTGGATTTCTCCTTCCGTTTGGGTTCATCATGAATTGGAATCGTGTCAAGATCTGACCGAAATGCATCTCCAACGTCTGCCCTTTTAGAACAGGGCATCTGTGTTGCTGCTCCTGGTCCTTCTGCCCATCCCTCCACTGGGGGAAGATAAATAAGAAATGAGTTAAAAAGAGATGCCCATCAACACAAAGAAAAACCACTGATTTCCAAGTCAATTTTGAAAGGTAAACATCTGTCTTTCATCTGCCATTAGAGAAAGCATGGAAGAGCTGTGGTGGCTCAGTGGTTAAAACACAGTACTGCAGTCTACTTCTGATCACAGGCTACCAGCAGTTTGGCAATTCGGGTCTCCCCAGGCTCAAGGTTAACTCAGCCTTCCATCCTTCCAAGGTGGGTAAAATGAGGACCCAGATTGTTGGGGGCAATAGGCTGATTCTGTAAACCGCTTAGAAANTAAAATGAGGACCCAGATTGTTGGGGGCAATAGGCTGATTCTGTAAACCGCTTAGAAAGGGCTGTAAAGCACTGTGAAGCGGTATATAAAGTCTAAGTCTATTACTATTGCTAATACAAGGCTGTACATGATTGGTGGAACCAGAGGTTACTTCGTTCATTTAACTGCACACGTTGGTCAATGGTTGCAGATGGGAAAATGTCTGCAGGCTTTTGAAATAACCCATCACACAGCAAGGTTGGCTGTTTCTCACGTTCATTTTGTCTATTTCTTTAATTATTCATTTTACACATTTATAAGACAAATCGATGCAAGCAAGGTGATTCTGGGCGGCACCGCTCAGAAGTAAACACAAACAAAAATTAAATCTCCATTCTAAAAAGAAGCCAAAATACATGTCCTTTAGCAAAATACATGCTTTAGCACATGAGAAGAGATTTGGTGTCTGACCACCAGATGTTCAAATGTTGTATTTAAAAAATGTAAGCAGAAGAATCAGATGCTGCGAATGCCTGCTTTGCCCTAGAAATGGATTTTAATGCCTATTATTGAGAGGTAGGTTGGAAAAAAGCCTTTAAAAATTAGAGCAATGTTTCTCAATCTTAGCAATTTTAAAATGTGTTGACTTACCAGCTGGGGGAATTCTGGGAATTGAAATCCATATATTTCAACCTTGCTGAAGTTGAGAAATATGACCTAGACAGATTGCCAGTTACGATAAACGTATTTATTGAAATGTGTTTAAATATTAGTAGCTCGGGTTGGTACCATGTTTCTCAGAAAACACAACCCACCCCAATAATAAGACCAATCCTAATTTTTTGGGGGTGGGCCTAATATCACCCCACCCCAAAAATAAGCCCAGGGGATGGGCATGGCCGGCATGAGTGGTGGCGCGGGCATGGGAGGGGCAAGTATCTGGCTGCAGAGAGGGGCGAAAATCATTCTGCGCTGAAGCAGAGACATTCTGAGCCTTCAGCATATCCCAGGATTGCAATGCTGAAAATTTGGAATGGAGCCTCTGCGTTGCAATCCTGGGATACACTGAAGGCTCGGAGTGAAGCCGTTTTCGTGAAAGGCAGGAAAATTTCCCTCCCCATTTTCCTGCCTGTTATCCATTCCTCTTACAGCAGGACCCTGCAAGGCTTATTGTGGCATTGCACTCATGAATGGCAGCACCTCCATAAGCTTCATCACACCAGTGCAGCTGGCATCCTATCAGGAGCAGCTGCGCCAGTGTATCCAAAGTTGCAGCGGTGCTGTCGCTCTCATGCACAATGGCACAGCAATCCTTGCAGGGTCCTGTTCGAAGAGGCTGCACCGATGTGAGGAACCTCACAGCAATACCGCCGTTTACATGCACAATGCTACAACAAGCCTTGCAAGGTTGAGATATGCTGAAGGCTCAGAGTGGAGACAGTGGAGACTGTTTTTGCGAAAGGCAGGAAAATAGGGAGGGAGAGGGAGCTTGAGGAATGGATGACAGGCAGGAAAATCCTCCCCATTTTCCTCCCGTTTGCCAAAAACCCTCCATTCTGAACGTTGAAGTTTTGGAATTGAGACTTTTTGGCGAACAGGGAGAAAAACCGGGAGGGGGAATTTTCCTGCCTGCCATTCTTTCCTCAGTCTGTGCTAAGCTTGTGGAATAGCTCCTTTTGGCTGCTACAGAAGCGGCCTGGTGGAGAGGCAAGGGTATGCATGGCGCGCTTTCAGCTGCTAAAGAGGCCCGTTGGAGAGGCAAGGCACGTGAGGCATTCCTTTGGATAGAAACATCCCAGTAGCTGGACGAGGCATGTGGGAGGGAGATTAAGACACCCCTCAAAAAGATGGCCCCAGCCATTTGTTTTTTTTGGGGGGGGGGTTTTCTGAAAAAAAAAGGCCCTGTCTTATTTTCTAAGAAACACGGTAGTTAGGTTGTAGGTTTGAGCTCAGAGCTTGGGAATTTAGTTGGAAATGTTTTGTGACCATTTGAGGAGACATCGTCAGTGCGTTTTGAGTTGTGCTTGTCAGAAGCACCCAGATAAACAACTCTAATCCTAATCTGTATCACATAGATGGTACTTAACTACAGCCCAGCAACAACAGCCAGCCAATCAAGCAGTCCAAAATCAGACCATGACTCAGAAATATCCAAACAAACAACAGTCAGACTATTTTGCATCACACTTGGGTAGTGGGGATGTGCTTCTTTCTGCTGATCACCCAGTCCTTGACCAAGTGGTACCTTGTTCCATCATAATACCCGAACTGCTATGAGTCCTATGGAACTGCTATGAGTCCTAGGATGCTTCCAGTTTAGGTCATGTATAGCAGACATCCCTGCCACACTGCTTAAGTGTGTTCTATGGAGGTGCTGGGCCAGCAACCCGGTCCTCCTTTCTATTCTTCTCTTAAGCTGCTGTGAACCCTTGATTAGGCCATGAGGTTGTCATGTATAGTGCATAGCATTGTATGCATGATCTTGATACTTAGTGTCACGCCTTGTGGACTATTGTTCACAATAGCATGTTATATATATATATTAAAAAAAAGTATTTAAAGACCTGAGTTTTTACAGATGAGCACAACTCAAAATGCACTGACGATGTCTCCTTGAATGGTGACAAAACATTTGCAAGCAAATTGCCAAGCTCAGATTTCAAACCAACAGCATTACTGTTTGTATTCCATCAGATTCAGCATAGAGAAACCTCTTTTTAAAGTTCTTATGAAATATCTTTGGAGCCCATATTCGATGTGCCCTGGAAATGATTAGAGATTTTTTCCACACTGACAAACAATTTCTCACTTTGTGTCCTATCATTAAAGGTTACAGATTGAAATGGCGGAACCCAGGTTTCCTTATGTTTTCCTATCTATTCTGACAGTTGGTCAAAGTAATTTTAGTTTTGGTATGAAGGCTTTTAGAACTCTTTCCATTTTACTGCAGTTTACTTCCAGAAGATTATCTTTTCTTCTAGAACTGCTTTGTCAAAGACTGACACCTGGCAGGGAGGCAGATGAATCAGATGGTGCTCCCACAAAAATTTTTATAACTACTACTGGGCAAGAAGTATAAATAAGAAATGTGCATTAATAGGAGGATGAGGAATTGCTAGAGCATATTATATAAGGTTTTGGAAACCTACCTGGGATGAGCTCAGTACAAATCTATATGGGAAAAGTGCTATAGCCAGGACCTATAGCCAGAATAATCCAGGGAATATCTTTGCTAAGGAAGAAGAGTTCTCAGTTCCTGAACAAGGCTGAGATTTTCTCATGTATTTGTAGTCCTTTGTTGAACTTCGCTGTTTCTACAGCTATTTTCTGTATATACTATGCTTTACAGTTAGTTTCTCCTTTGCTATGCTTTGGTGAATGCATCCTTTCAGTTTTTACTTCATTTTTCTAATGTTTTCTGGAAGTTTTGAATGGCGATATTAGGCAAGATGAGAGAATAAAAGGTATAAATATCAAAAAGGAAGTTTATAAATTGAGAGCATTTGCTGACAATTTAGTTATATTTTTGCAAGACCCAAACCCCAATATATAAAGTCTGATGAAGAAATTAAATGAGTTTGGAGCATTAGTCAGCTTTATAATAAATAAGCAGAAAATAACAATGCTTGTTAAGAAGATGATCTCTCAGGATTATAAAATATTGACTAAAATGTCGAGTTTTAAGGTGGAGAAAAAAATAAAAAGTGGGGTTATATTGACAAATACAAATGCTAAATTGATTCAAAATAACATTGTGCCTCTTTGGAATGATGTTAAAAAATGTTTATGAGATAAATTGCAACTATCATTAATAGGTCGAATCTCTGTAATTAAGATGGTTTTACCAAAGATAGTTTTTCTGTTTCAGACTACTAATATTTATAACTGATACTCTATTTAAACAATGGCATATGGATAATCTCTAAATTAATATGGCAATGGGGAAAAAACCAAGAATTAGATATAAATTATTGCAAGATGCTAAGGAAAAAGGGGGGTTGGGTTTACCCAATTTGAAATTGTATTTTCATGCTTGTTGTTTGGTCTGACTAAATGAATGGATAGCTCTTCAAAATAAAAGGTTACTTGAAATGGAGAGCCATGAATTAAGATTTGGGTGGCATGGATATTTATGGTATGATAAAGTTAAAATAAATGTTGATTTCACAAATCACTTTGTTGGAAACCATCCTAAGAGTTTGGAATAAATATAAAGTAAGGTTCTCTGTGAAGATGAAAACCCTTCTAGAAAATAAACCACCAGATAATCCAAAAGGTAAATGAGTAATGAACAATACTTCAACATTTTCTCAACACTGCTGTAAAAATTGCTCAACATTTTCTCTCTCTTTAATTTATTTAGTATTTTTTATCTTCCATTCTCTCTGCCCCTCTCATTAAATCACTCTTCCTAATCTACCACTTATAGCCTGAAGCTGACTTAGTTGATCAGATAAAGTTGGAAGAAACAATTTAAACAAATGAGAGGTACCATAGACAAAAAGTATTTTGGTACATGTTTTCAGAAGGCGCTAAGTTAGTGGAGAACAAGCTATATCGAAGCATTTGCTGAATTAACTCAAATGTTCAGAAATTAAATGACATAGAAAAATATGAAAATATGCTACAAATTGTGACAAATGCAACCAGTGTTAATATCAGTTAAAGGGAAATAGGAGTCCAATTTAAAAAAAATCACTGGAATTATAAAGTTGATTCTAAACAGCTTTTTCCAAACTATTCTACTACGTGGACCTTTAACTTCCAGAATTCTCAATCATGACCATTCTGACCAGGAATTCCAAAAACTGAAGAGAGGCACATCTGGGGAAATCAATTTTAATTATATTAATTGCTTCCTCTAAAATCCTAACCCTTGATGAATTCAAGGATATGCCTTTGTTTTTTCCTGGCGACAATATTGATGTGGTCTGCCATAGCATTAATGGATCATGGTCTCTCATCCAACTGTTAATCAAGCCCAACCCTACTTAGCTTTTTCAAAGTCAGCTGGAGTCAATTTGGTGCAGCCACCTGATATAATTTCAATTATGGTTCAGATTTAGTCTTATTGAGGAAAAATTCTGAAATCAATGAGGAAGTTTGTTATGATTAATTTAAGCTCTGTTCATTTCTATAGGTCAATTTATAATTCAGTTCGATTCAAAAGGAAAGCTTATATGATTAATTTAAGCTCTGCTCATTTCTATGGGTCAATCTATAATCCAGGTTCACACATCTGACTGTAATGTTTTCTTTAATCAGGCTTCAACTTAACTGTCCTAAAACCATTAGTGATGATTACAAATCACATTATGCTAAGACAGAAACATTAATGATTTAATAGTATGCTATGTAACCCAGCTTAACTATTGCCACATCTTAGCCCAATTATGAGTACTAACTTATGGCAAAGATAAATATCTTATGTACAAGATTTCAGATTTTAGAAAAACCATGCCTAAAATGTCAGGTAGTTCTCAGTGGTGGGCGGGTGTGTATTTAAAAAACTCAGCTGCCTTCCCAAATGTATTTAACTTCAGCGTTCATAACTGCCAGCCATTGAACTAGGAGAGGATTTATAGTTATAGCTCAACCTATTTGAAGGGCAACAAATTGGAGAAAGTGATTTTATAAGATGACAGGGCAGAACAAGACAAAAGGAGAAAGTATCTGAGATTAATTAAACTTGAGGTCCCTCTGGTGGTGGGAGAGAGAGTTTGTTTTGTTTTGTTGAAGTATGAAGTGAGAGGGGAAAACAGCAAAGGGAAGCAAGACAGCATGCAGGCATGAAGGTTAGCTAATCAAAGAACCACAAAACATTTTTGATTTAAGCTACTACATTATACAGAGAGCAATAAAAGTATCCAGGATTTTCTATCAGAAACAGAAAGACAAATTCAAGATCACAGGAGTTTTGGTTTGTTTTTTGCAACAGACCACAAACTAGTTTAGCTTGTCCTAGCACCAAGATATTTTTGGTTAATTTATGCTTGGTGTGTTGTGCAACTCCAGAAATATTATGTAGATAAAAGTTGTGAGTAGGCATGCTGTCTCAATAGTGTTGAGTCACAAATGTGTTTTTGCCTGCCATGGTGTGGGAACCTGGCAGCTGTCACGAGTACGGTAGTCAAAAAAGAGAATACGTGTGGTGTATAGAGCTGAGAAGTGAAATGAGAAATGTGCAAAGAGATAAAAAGAACACCCCCCCACACCCAAGATGGCTGCTAAATGGTAGGAATTTTTCTCTTTCTTGCCAATGATCTGCTGATTTTGCTGCCAGAACTGGTTCTCCAGCAGTGTTGCTCCCTAGATGTGAATGGGAACAATTAAGAATGACCCAGACCAGGGGTCTCCATCCTTGACAACTTTAAGCCTAGAGGACCTCAACTCCTAATATTCCCCAGCCATGGACTGCATCAGGGAGTCTTGAAGATTTCAGTTCCCTTTGGGTGAGGTCCAAAAGTCAAGGCATCCATCTTACTTTCAGAGTAAGAATAGATATCTTCACCAGGACTGTGTTCTATACAACGTAAACAACTTTCTTTCTCCTACTCCTTTTGCCTCATACACAAACACAAATCACACCAGTCTTTCTGTGAGCTGAGCATTTCATGGACAGCAATATTAAGGCTCCTGAGATCCTATCTCCATCCATGAATCTTGCCCAGTCTGAAGCTAGCATTACTTTATTAAATGCAAGTATCTTGCTTACTTAAATTGCTGGAATCATTTAATGTAAAATCAATTAGTATAAGCCTCATCCCTAGTAAACCATAAGCAAGATGCAAGGAGAAGGAGGGGGGAAATACTTGGCCAATCGGGTTCATACACCAATATAAATCAGTTTGTGTTCATCCAAGTCTGTTAAACAAAATATCTTTTTTCACGATGCATGACAGAAGCCATATTTGCATATGGCTGTGGCTAAAGCATTTTTGTATCAGGTGAATGTCCTTGGGACCCATATGGAACCAGGGGCATTTTTGTCAAGGAAGATTGGTATCCCTATTTTACAGGATGCCAGATACTCAATTTTTATTGAAAGTAAAAATACTAGTTTTCAAAAAATGTGGGATCCCTGCACGGCATCCTCAGAGTTGCAGTCAAAATGAAAAATTCAGAACAGCTAAAAGGCTTTCAAAAACTGTGTGGATGGATAGGAAACAGAAGAATCACAGAGTTCTAGATTTGCAGGGTGCCTGCAGAGTGACACACTTCCACAGTGATGGAATCTAAATGAAAGCACCCTTCCCCTGCTTTAATCACCCTAGCACCCCAAGTCTCAGTTGGATAACTGTGGACTGATGAGGAATATGTGAACACATAAATTTTTCCCATCGTGATACAGTACAATTTCAGCCCTGATAGAAACTCAAAATTTTTCCTTTTGCTTAACAACCCTTCAACATTCTCTCAATATTTTTTTTTTTTTTGTTCCAATCTCCAGGACATCCCCGGACTGCACTAAAATTACATTCACTGCAGAGGTGGTATTCAGCAGGTTCTGACCAGTTCTGGAAAACCGGTAGCGGAAATTTTGGGTAGTTCAGAGAACTGGCAAATACCACCTCTGACTGGCCTCGCCCCCATCTATTCTCTACCTCTCGAGCTGGGTCTTCTTTTGTTGCCCTGCACAGGAGAAGGGAGATGGAAAGCAGGTTAGTGGGGTGGTGAGGGAATGGGGATTTTGCAGTATCCTTCCCCCAGAAGTAGGGAGGGAATGGAGATTTTGCAGTATTCTTCCCCTGCCACGCCCACCAAGCCACGCCACACCCAAGCCATGTCCACAGAACCGATAGTAAAAAAAAATCAGTCCCACCACTGATTCTCTGTCTGCCCGATCCGTCTCTCATCTTTTGTTTCAGTGAACAAAAGTATGAAGCATTAGGCTTTAACAAATACACAAATCTACAGAACCAACAATTTAACTCTACTGCTATTTCAACCAACTGCCCAGCTGATCTTTTTTTAATTAGGGTTTGCTTTGTTATATTTAATTCACACAAATGTCACTTTTTGTTTTTCAGATTTATAATCTTAACCACGATGGATGGAAGGGTGGATGGTTTTTAATGTAAAAACTATGTCAGGGAGGAGAAAAGCCTTCTTTTCCACTTCCAAACACAGCCTCAGCAACTATATTTATATTTTCTTTAAAATACCCCTTAAAAGAAAACAAGCTACATTAAATAATGTACAGCCTGGCCACAAATCATTTTTAGTGCTAATCTCATACCTCTTGTCACATGAAATTCTCTCACCAGTTCTTTGATATCTAAATGAGGATGTTCTGGAAAGAAAAGATGGAGAAAGGCAATCAATTTATGGACCTAAATCCCTGCTTGTACAAAATGGATATGTGAAACACATTTCCTATCAGAGCTAATATAAGGACATGCTAGTTTGAATGATTGTTTTGCTTTATACTGGTGGATATCTAACCTTCAAAAAAAAAAAAGACAAACCTTCTCGAAAATTTATCAGTTCTTTGAAATACTCAGCAGCAAACTCAGTGATGTTGGAGGGACTAGCTTTGAGAACAGCTCTGCTCACTCCTTCAAGTAGAGTCTTGAGGCCATATGGGACCACCATCCTGGGCTTTGCAGTATGCATTGTTGCCAGTTGAACATGAAACTGCAAATTCACAACTGAAAGGAAAGAAGAGGGATGAAAAAGGATTATGGCACCCCAACAATCTGTACTTCAGCCTCTCCCAAGCCAGTAGTACCAGATGTGTTGGGTTTAAACTGCTATAATCTTAGACTGATTGTAAGATTAGAGGACTTTAAGATCCGACATATTTGGAAGGTACCAGATCAGGAAGCATTAATCTAGGCTTGTAGTATTTATGGATTCATCTTTACATAACTTGAAGATTTATCCTAAGAGCTCTTATGAATCAAATCCAGTCAAGTTGGCTTCATGTGCATTTAGATGCACCTCTCCTACTGACTGATGAATTGACTGATAGAAAAATCCATACAAACTTTGGGTGGAAATTTGTTTTCTGTCATCATTTAACAAATCATTGCAAAAATCATAGTGAGGCATAAGGTAACTTCAATGTTAACTCAGATTGAGTTGATCAATATGTCAGACTATTTTCAAAAGTTAGATTTAAACTGAATGTGTTACTTTTTGAAATTGTATATAATATAAAACAAAAGAAACAATAAGACAGGACCAACTTTAATGGCTTTAGAATTCCTTTAGAATTTTAAAACCAATATTTCATTACTTTTGGTACAATCTAATTCCCATGAATAAATGCTTTCTGAATATGGCAGTAAACTGCAAGTAAATAAATGGCAAATAATTAAAATAATTGCAAATAAATCAGTTAAAATATGTTTTAACTGTGATCTCTGTGATCAAGCACAGAGAACTTGATCAGGAGGACATTAAAGTGAACCCAGAAAAAAAAAACAATGAAATTAGGATATCAAACAAAGATATACAGTTTAAAAGGAATTGTTGGTGGTATCGTTAAATCACAAATTTAAAAGGAATTGTGAATGATATTGTAGTTAAATCACAAATTCAAAAATTAGGAAAAATTGTTTGTGAAGCTTAAGGCTTACATTTGAATATACAGAATATGGAAAGTAAAGAATGGAAGAACTTTTATCACAGGGAGAAAAATATGATAATAATCAGTGACCCAAAATAATCCTACCCCTGAAGGGACCTAATGGCAAAGACTGCAACGATGACACCATCAAAGCAAACCTCTTTAACACATTCTTTGGCTCAGTATTTGTAAACAGCAATGGATCATTGCCCAATATTTCCTCGTCGAACCACAGACAACTACAATTATCTAATACATATCAATTTTAATGAAGACATTGTTTGAAAAAAGCACTACGCAATCTAAACCATCCCTATCTATTGGACGGAATGGAATATGCGCCTACTTCTTAAAAAAGCTACCCACCTGCCATAGCTGAACCTCTAAGCATAATCTTTGAAAAATCTTCAGGACTAGCTCTTTGCCAAACCTATAGTCACTCGCCAAGGTCATACCCATCTTCAAAAAGGGAGACCCCGCGTAGTTTGAAAATTACAGACCAATCTCTTTATGCTGCAATCACCTGTAAAGTCATGGAATCAATTATTAACCAATCCATCATTTTAGAGAACAAACAACCTTACTCTCAAATAAACAATTTGGTTTCAGAAAAAAATTATCCTGTAATCTGCAACTCTTACACTGCAAAAACATATGGACTCACACAACTCGATCAGGGCAAAGCAATAGATGCAATCTACATAGACCTTCTGTAAAGCCTTTGATCAGTGGTACACGACAAACTACTCCTAAAACTAAAATCTTATGGTATCTCTGGACACCTACATAACTCGAAAGAAGCATTTCTGTCAAACAGACAACAAAATGTCAAAATTGGGAGCGTCCTATCAAATTCTGTACCTGTCAATAATGATGTCCCCCAAGGCAGTGTTCTAGGACCAACTCTCTTCATACTCTCCATAAATGATCTCTGTGATCATATTAAGAGCAACTGCATTCCCTTCGTTGATGTTGTAAAGCTATTCTACACCACAGACAATACTAACACCTCGGCAAAAAAGACCTTGACTATATATTATCAGAATGGTCAATGTGGCACTTCAAATCTCAAACAAATAAATGTTCTGTCTTACATATTGGCAAAAAAGATCAGAAAATAAAGTACAAGCTAAATAATCAAGACCTTGTTGAGATCCAAACTCTGTCAAGGATCTTGGAGTACTCATCTCTATTGATCTAAGTGCTAGAGCCCACTGTAACTACATAGCCAAAAAGACATTAAGAGTTATTAACTCAATCCTACATAGCTTCAGTCCGATCTAAACATATAGTATATAAAATCATACACTGCAACGTCCTACCTGCAAATGAATACTTCAGTGTCAATCATAACAATGCAAGATACAAACTCAAGGTTAACCGCACCAAACTTGACTGCAGAAAATACGACTTCAGCACAGAGTGGTCAAAGTTTGGAATACTCTTCTACCTGACTGTGTGGTTTCTTGCCCAAACCCCCAAAACTTTAACCTTAGACTGTCTACTATTGACCTCACCCCCTTCCTAAGAGGCCTGTAGGGGATGTGCATAAGCACACCAATCGTGCCAACCGTCCCTGTCCTATTGTTTCTTTTTATTTTTTCTATAAGTATCTATCTGATGTATTCAAAACCATGTTTATTCTTATACCTGTATCTTGTAAGCGACTGACAAATCAAATCAAATCAAATAAATAAATAAATAAACCTGCTGAGATAAGTCTTATTGGAATATAGCAATCAAATATATTCTAGAGAAGGGGTGTCACACTCATGGTATCATGTTGTCGGCACATGACAAATTGCTATTTTCCCCCTTCACTAAAATGGGGGGGGGCAGCGTGTGACGAATCTGGCCTGTGGGCTGCAAATTTGTTCAGAGGAACAAACACAATAGAAGAATGAGAAACTGCACTATAACGTGCTATATAAAATAAACCCTGTTCAAAACCCCAAATTAATTAACGTGTGTGAATGTAGGTAGGTAGGTAGGTAGGTAGATAGATATAGATAGATAGATAGATAGATAGATAGATAGATAGATAGATAGATAGATAGATGGATGGATAGATAGATAGATATAGATCGGCAGACAGACAGACAGTTTATCTGGATTTTAAACAGAGGAACAAATAAAAACAAATTTCTTGTTGGAGTCTATTATTACCCCCCTAACCAAGGAGAAAATATGAGTTGTGCTTTCTAAAAGGAAACCACAGACATTCCAACAAGATATGGAGCAATATTGTATAGACAGAGGATTTTAATGCCTCAGCATCTGTTGAAAGACAAATTCTGTCAAGCATGGATTTTCCAGGAAATTCTTGTTTTGTTTTACTGAAAACTTTTTCCCTTTAGAGGGCAGTTGAAGACATAAGTACATTGAATACCACTGATTTGATATTATCCAATAGGGAAAATAAATGATAAATGAACCAGAGGCTATGTTAGAGGAAAGTAATCATGTAATGCTGGAGTTCTTGATTTTAAGGGAAACTACAGACAAATTAATATGCTAGTTTACTCTTAAAAGAACAGCTGCAAACAGTTCAAGGAAAGGTAGTGGAAATGGAAGACAACCGAAGCCACTATGGGGCTATAAAAAGATTACAGGAAATCCCCCCAAAAAACACATATAGGATATAAAAAAAGGGCCAGGCCATCAAGGAGGAAAACACAAAGTGAGATTGAGAAAATTGTAGAGTTTGAGAGGAATGACTAGCTCAAAAAGTGCGGGAAGTTTGACGATCCTAACATTTTGTTATTTTGTCTGATGGACTCTAGAGAAAATTTAATTTTTTTTTTTTGGTTTGTTGAAAAAATACAAAAAGATAATAAATAACAGAATTAGTCACTTCTTATTTTGGTTCAGACTTATAAGACTCTAGCAAGATATTATAGATTTATAGATTTCATCAGGCATCTTAAAGAGTAAGATGAAGTCAGAATTGAAGAATTAATAAGGCAAATGTTTCTCTTCTAAAAAAGAGGGCTGAAAGAATTCAATTATTCAACCTGACACCATCCTACACTACATTCTAAAGCAGTCATAAAGCAATCAATTTTATGTAAGCACCTTGAAAACAATGCAGTAATTTTCAGAATTTAGTCTGGATTTGGCAAGTCTTGCCAAACTAATGTTACTATTTTGATGGAATAACCACTTTAGCAGATTGAGGAAATGCTAGACATTCTTGGTTTCAGCAAAGAATTTGGCAAAGGATCACACAATATTTCAATGACAAACTAGTTAAATGTGGACCTCTGTCCTCTAAAATATGAAGGAAGTAATGGTAGAAACACTTATCAAATTTGAAGATAGCAGGAAATTGGGAAGGACAGCTAAATTTGAAGAAAGGTATTTCAAAATAAGCCTAATTGGTTGAAGAAATGGGCCGTAAATAAAATAATTATTGTTAAGTAAGTTATCCTTACTTACGTTTCGAAAAGTAAGTTCTTTGTTACGTGTCCATGTCCTACCCTTGATTAACCCATGACAATAGTGAATAATATCTTGAAACTGTCGTTTATTACAAAATAAATATGAGCCATTAGTATAATATGTCTGCAAAAAAGGCAAATGCACTTCGAGATTGCATGAAAAGTACAAATTCCAGATCACAGAAAATAATAGTTTCACTTTATTCTGCACCGCGACTCAAAATTCTAGTCATTCCATTTTAACAAGGATGCATACAAACTAGAATAGTTTAAAAAAGGCAAGAGGAGGATAAACTACCTTGAAACAAAATCCTATGAAGGCAGATTAAAGGAACATGGAACATTAAGTAGGGATGAACAAATAGTTGAAGAGGTCCTTTGATTTGATGAAGATTTGAGCAAAGCACTCATTCAACCCTTTTTGCTGAAACACTTGTGTCCTGCTTCTAACCAATGCAGCAGTGCAGAGCAGGGAAGATCCTTGGCTCAGGAAAAGTAGTTCCTGTTCATGTACAGTGCATGCCCAGAAATTATTTCCACTGAAGTTGAATCGATATTTAAGGTAAAACAGCCCAATTCTACTTCTGCATGTTGAGACAGTTGCACACCTGCATGAGGCCAAGCACTTCAGTGCAGATTGACTGAAATTCACTCGAGCCTATAAGTGTTTAGCTCTCAGAAGATGGAATAAGTTGATGGGATATGACAGCAATTTTCAAATACCTGAAAGGATATGAATGTCAACATCTTTCATCCCTGATAAGACCTGGAATAGTGATTTGACTTACACAAAGGAAGTTTTTTTTATTGTAAGAGGGGAACCCTTCCTAATTGTAAGAGCAGTTTGACAATGGAACCACTCAAAATGGTTTTGAGGTGCTGCTATACATTGCAAGTATTTTAGCAGAAACTACACAGTTTCTACAATCTGTCAGGATTCTTTCATCTGGATTTCTGCCTGGAGCAGAGTGGAACTCAGTAGTTTAAATGTTCTTTTTCAATTCTGAATCTGGTCTTATAACTGCTAACTGTGGTACATCAAGAAAGAAACTTGGAGCAGAGGATCATACCCTTTATAGTCATTAGTGTTCATGATAGGTAAAACTTTTCCGAGAGTATATTTATTTTATTTATTATGAAGTGTATTTACCATCCAATGACTCTGGGCAGTGAAACTGCCACTCACACATGCCTGAAATACTGGCATTTTGTTTTAACTCCAAGGAGTACTACCTTCTTCACGGTCACTTTATGGAGTTGTTCACACACCCAAGCTTATCGGGCAAGTACAAGAAGCTTTCTGCCTCAGATACAAAGCTTTTTATCCCAGCGATCCTTCAGCAGTGATGGGCCCCAGAATACTGATGATGGCAATTGTGCGACGGCTCTCGCTTGAGGAAAGAACATTTACGGTTTCAGGATTTTTGCCCTCGGAAATGCACACAACGCGCAAAGTTACTTCCTCGCGGAGCTGCGAAGGCGGGAACTCGACCGGCCAAGCCACCAGCGCAGAGTCTATCGGGCCAAGCCATCGTGGCTTAGCAGCTGTGCGTTTCCACGCCGTGGTATGTGTTGCTGGCTCGCGTGGCCCTTCTGATATTTGCTGCTGCACATTCCCGCCTTCCGCCCGTGCACACCCACCCGAGAGGGTCCCCACGGCCTGTGCCTCCCTCTCCCACTTGCCCTCCCTTCCCTTCCGATACCGTGCCAGGCGTGAAGAGGCCGAGCAAGCCTCTCACAACAGTCCCGCGGTTGTCCTGAAAAATCCCCAACCTTCTATTTTCAAATGTTTTGCGCTTGTCAGCGACGAGGCCGCTCCTTTCTCGCCCCTTGCCGGAGCCTCCTCTGAAGTTAGAGCAGAGCCCCGAGGACCTTTTATACGGATAGGCTCTTCGTGGGCGAGACGAGAGTGCACGCATTTATGAGGTCACAAAGTCCGGGTATTGATCGTCCAATGATCCGCGTCAAGGACATCTAACTTCGTCTCAATGTTTTCACATGCTTATGTACAAACAATGGGAACGTCCGGCCTTGGTGCATTCCGGGAGGTTTAGACTTTAGTTTCCTTCATCTTCAGGCAGCACGATCTTCCAGCTTTTTCTCTTACTATGAAGTATTTCTCACACTATTAAATAAAAATGTGTTTTTTTTTTAAAATAGTACTTGTTCATCATATTTCAGATTTCTTGAGTGCAGAAATTGTTCTTTACACGATTCCCTGTCGGGAGGAAATTTAGCAATTAAACTAGCCTGTGAACCTCTGAACGCTTAAGCTTGTGTTCCTTTTATAACACCAAATACAAATTGGATACTCTTATGAATAGTCTTATCTCCCCATCTCTGTCCTATTGTGAAAGGTTAGTCAATTTCATGTTTAATGTTAGCGTGGGGATTATAATTAAACAATTGTAAATTGAGTGTGCAGATATTAAAATACTAATATACCTCTGAGCAGTACTTCGTGTATTTTACTTGGTTTGCATTAAAGTGTTATATGCATCAGTAAATATCAATCTATAATATAACTCTCCACATCTATCATAGATGTTTGTAGAGATAACTTGTATCTGTTAATTTTCATTTGCCAAAATTACTGTAGAAAAATATTCTATTTGATCATTTTAGCAAGAAGACATGAACATCTCAGGTACTGATTATGAAGACATGAAGACTGAAATGCAGTTAACTGCTTTTGAAAGGCATAGGGCTATTTATGCCAACTTGTTTCTGCTTTTATTAGCTGGAAGGGATATACTGAGGCGCCAAAAGTGAATTAAATATGCAACCCAATCCACATTCTTTTCTTTCCTGGACACAGGTCTCTTTAAGTGTTTAAGCATGAGAATCTTGAACAGAATTCTGCAAACATGGGAGTGTCCATGTCGATTATTTCCAGATGAGAATTCTTATAGTTGCCAATTCCAAATCAGAATGGGTTCTAAATATATGCCATTAAATTTCCTTAGAATTCCATCGCCGGTTTTCATATTCATTAAATCCGAGACAGAAGTTGCATTTGTGGCTCCTGCAAGCCAATGCATACATTCCACAGGAATGCTGAAACAGAGAAAATTATTTATTTACTAATTCCATCACCAGTTACACAATACAATATGCCCCAAGTACAAATAAGACTTAGGGCAAGACCTCCAATCATTCCAACACCTTAATATATCCCTTAATTAGAAATACTTCCAAATGTCAAATAAAACCAGTAGCCATATTACAAAAAGTAATTGACCATATTATATTATAGATGCAACTTACATCACTCAAATCCCTATTTGATATTGGACTTCCATTCTGAAAGAGGAAGGGTTAGGGTTAGGGTTATACTTCAAGCATCAGAAATGAGCCTACAATTTATGAATTACATCCAATGCTGTTATAAATGACATAGAAGCTGTCATCTGAGGGATTATTTGCCATCTGTAGTTTCTGCCATATCTTATTATCCAGAAGAGTTGGCATGCTCCAGATCCTGTAAACAATGTTATGTAAACAATTCATGTAAACAATGTTATTGGTGAGATCCAGAAAGTGTATCTTCTGTTGCAGTGCCTGTCTTCAGAAACATTTCTCCAAGAATTTGTTTGGCCTGTTCAATCCATAACCTAGCCTTATTTAAAAGAGCCCTTAAAACCAGGGGTGGGATTCAAAAATTTTAACAACCGGTTCTGTGGGTGTGGCTTAGGTGGTAGGTGTGGCTTGGTGGTCATCTGACTGGGTGGACATGGCTTGGTGATCATGTTCTTGGCTGGGCGTGGCCAACTCTATCACTCACATCGAGGCACGCATCTCCTCGCCTGGCTTCTCATGACTGTAGGCATGCTGCAACAGTCATAAGTATGGAAATGGTCATAAGTCACTTTTTTCAGTGCCATTGTAACTTTGAATGGTCATTCCACACCAGCAAAGGAGGGGAAAAAAACTCCAGAGAAGTTCCTGAGACAGGAAGTCTAGTCCTGCCAAAAGCGTAATAAGGATTAACAAAGAGGCAGTTTCTATAAGCAACACCAGAATGTTTCCTTCCTGTGTTCCTTCCAGGATTAGGACAGTAATTTCTTCTAACAACCGGTTCTCCGAACTGCTTAGAATGTTAACAACTGGTTCTCGAGAATAGGTGCAGACTGGTAGAATCCCACCCCTGCTTAAAACCCAGCCTTTTCCTGGGATACAGTATATGGTTCTGTTACAGAGTTCCAGATCCTTGTGTTTCTAGTTCTAAATTGTTTTAATATTACACAGGGATGGGATTCAACGGGTGTTATTATTGGTTCGGTGATTACATTTTGCATGTGCATGCGTGCTGTGCGTGTGTACTACAACTTAAGGTGTGCCGCCCAGACAGCTGATAAGCGCTGCACGCAAGTGAGCGGTGTTTGAAAAACTGCTTTTTTACTGCTTTTTCAACCTCAGCTATGCCACACAAAGCAGCTGAGGTTGAAAAAGCAGGAAATAAAGGTCAGGTGAGAGCCCGGGTGGGCATATGGGCCAAACAGCAGCAGACACAGAACCGTTCTTCAACCGTTCATTCCACCCCTGGTATTACAGGAGGTGGGTGTCCTTATACATTTAATAAATAAAATGAATAGATACAACATACCTTTTGTCCCCAAATATTAACATTTAACGCCCTCTTCCCTATTGTCTATTATTTATGGTTGTAGAGCATTAAAGGTAACTTTTCATTTTGAAAGAAACAAACTGTTTTCTGTTCTACTAACATGTAGGAATTAAAATACATTTCTTGGCAATATACTTAAAAATGGAGTGGCTAAGTCAGAAGAAGTTCTTATAGATTTTATTTAAGAACAAATGTAGAGAATAATAAATATAATATTGAAAATGGCAGAACCAAGTCTGCACCAGAGAAAAACTGAAACCAAAAAAACTACATTAAAAAAAATACAGATTCTGCATGGGAAGCAAACAAAGTATAAAATACTTTTGTCCAAATCACAGCGGAAACTTTGAACTGAGTATCCAGTACCCAAGTGTATTGCAGAATACCAACGAAAAACAGCAGGTGCATATTAAAGTAGCTGGGGTTTCCTATATCACTCTCAATGTTGGTTACATGAAAAAGGCAATAACTGTATATTTAAAAAACCAACAATTTAAATAAATGAGCTATTCTGAATTGATACCACGTATTTGTACTGTGATAATCATATGTAAGTTCCATGGAATATACAGTAGCATACGTAATATATCTACCAAACACAGAAAACCATAACATTATGGACAGGTAGCTGGTCTAGAAGCTTGGTTTAATTCTCAGGAAAATGATCAGTTGGTGCCTGGCTGTACATAAAAAAACTAGGAAGAAGAATCCTACTGTTAGAAACCATTTATAGTGAAATAATTTTCTACCTAGAAGAATAATCCAATTTCACAAATCCCCTACATATGAATTCAAGTTACACAGCTAGGCATAAGTTTACCATTTCAACAGAAAACCAAGCAATTAGGGTCTACTCAGCATCCTGAAGAATCAAGATTCTTATATGGTGTGTGTGTGTGTGTGTGTGTGTGTGTGTGAGAGAGAGAGAGAGAGAGAGAGAGAGAGAGAGAGAGAGAGAGAGAGANNGAGAGAGAGAGAGAGAGAGAGAGAGAGAGAGAGAGAGAGAGAGAGATTCAAATCTCTCCCCCTGCTGCTTTCTTACTAATAAGAGAAGTCTTTACCATGCTCAAATAGTTTCCTGTGGGAAAAAAGCATCAGGAAAAGCAGATTGTTTATAATATATTCTCCCTGCTTTTCCTGTTCTGAAAGAGCCCCTTCTGTTACATTAAACAAGGATTATTACAGTATTAAGATACATTCTAGGCTTATCTGTGCAACATTAATTGGTGCCATAAGTAAGAATTCTCCTTTAATTTAATTTAATCCCTGAAAAACATGCAATAACTTGAAATCAGAAAACTACCTGGTTGTAGGCCAGAGTGGCCCTCGCTTTTTTTTTCCCCAACTGCAACTCCCATTATCCCTCACAATTGCCCTTCTTAGCTACGGCTGATTGGAGTTGGAGGTACAACAGCATCAGAAGAAATCATGTTACTCATCCTGGTTCCAAGACATTGAAATAGGAAAATATTAAATTTTAATTTAACTAAGCAGAAATCATTTTTTTAATGTTAAATAAATGAGACTTATATCATATCAAACAATCTAAAGTGACATGTAAAACTTCAAGTTATTCACCGATGCAGTAAAAAGTATTAACAACAAAAATATATCTGCCTTGGTAAAACTCTTAAAATATATATTAACCTATGAGATGCTTAGTCTATTATTGCCATTAGATCATGCCTCCAAGCTATAAAGTATAAAAACATTCTGATTACATAAAATACAGTCACGGTTGTTCTCATCACCAGCATAATCTAATATAAAAATACTTTTATGTTTACAAGAGGTTTCTTCTAGAAGGTATATATGGGAAAAGTAACAGTAGGAGTGAGAATACATGGGTGGATGGAGCAGAAAGCTACTCTTTATATACCAGACAATCATTTTGCCTGCAAGATTAATGCAACTCAGAAAAGACATGATGACAGAAGCATATCCATGGCCAGATAACTGTGATTCTATAAAACTGTGGCTTTTGAAGGAACCAGCCAATGGCTCCAAAATCAGAGTATACAAATTTTGCAAATTTATCTTGTTCCCACATTTCCTGGCATGCAGGGGTGTTTAGAGTATGGTTTAAAAAATAATCAGAAAGGGCAACTATAATGCTGCAGTCAAAGTTTCAACTATTTTTATACACATCCAGCACCCATAAAAACAAGTGGATCTTTGATCACACCACTGTGGCTGCCACCTTGAATATTTTCACCATATTCTGCAAACACCCCTACTGGTATGTAATTACAAGTCATTTTTTGTTATAACCCCATGAGGGCCTCGTTCAACTTAGCAATTTGTTTTGTGAAAGACTGCATGTTGAAAAATATTGCTTGTACCAGTAAGAAACTGTTGCAGAAATAAATGCAAAAATATTACATATCTATAAATTGCAGCTGATCATAACTATTTTCGAGATTACACATTTCTCCCATCCTATATTCTCATCATCAAATGATTTTTTCTTATTTTAACTACCTAAGTTTCCAAATGCCAGGTGGCTGGAGTTGTTTTCGGTTTGGGCACTCAAAAGCCCCGTGGGTCTCGCAGATAAGGTTGCTGCTAAAACCAGATTTAAAATGCTGATTAAACTTGACCGTCCAAGAGTCTGTGAATGTTTAGCATTTTGACTAGAACGTGCTATATCTGAGTAAGAAACTTTTGGGACAAGCAATTATTGGAGGCAAGTAAACTTTGGATGAGTTAAGTAGGGAGAGTGGAACTATTGCTGGTACCTGGCAGTGTCAACAGATTTTTTTCAGGGTTGTGAGATTCGTTTTGTAGTTGGATGTGAGGATTTTGAAGGAAGGTAATTCAGGAGTGTCATTGGTCAGACAGATGATTCATGTCAGGTGTTGGAGGGGTAGGAATAGTAATACTTTGTTAGGAAGATCCTAAAGAACAATGAGGGGCTAGGCCCTTGATCCCAGAGGGTGAAAATGAGACAAATTACCAGTGATGGGCAATGGGAACTATGAAAAGAGAAGCTGTTTCAAGAAAAGGGGGATTGTCCACTTGGTCTTGTCTCTTTTTCTTCAGAAGCCAGATTGAAAGATGCTTTGGCCTCAGACTGCTATTGATGAATGTTAGGTCCATATGTTGTCTTTTTCTTCACTTTTCTTCTGGCTTCGGTTATGAAAAATATTGCAATAGTCTTTTATCATGATCAGATCACTTCCCAGTCAGTATATTGCCTGTTGGCATGACAACTGAAAGGATGATTGATTAGAATAGGCTACCTGAACACTTAGTATTGCATCATTTTCAGTAGCCACTTATGAATTTTTGGTAGATACTTCTGCTATGGAACTGGTCAAGCTTGAGACTGAAAGATGAGAATGCTGGATGTGTTCTCCTGAGGAACCTTTCCCTCTGCTTTGATTGCCCATTCATTTACCAAAAATTCTGGGATATGAAACAGAGGAAGTGATGTTGTGTTACATAACTTCCACCTAGACTCATCTTCCCTTTTAACGAAGATGAAAACAATATAGGACACACTCTGGTAGATGATCTTTGTTAAGACCCAGACAGAAAGTTCAACTCTACTGATCCTACAGACCTCACAAAAGCATTCACACCTTCCATGCTTTTCTTCTGGACCATCTGCTAGGATCTGGGGTATGCTGCACTGTTTTGTCTACTTCATTCTGTAGGGATAGCTCCAGTCATAAGGATCAGCAATGATCATTTACATTTGATCATTTACTTCATGCCATTCTCTTCTCAGTATCTAGCATTTGTATGAAACCTATAGGAAATCATTTCTGGATGGGGTACCATCAATATGTTAATATTCCATGGTGTAGACTCAATCTCAGGCCAAACTATTGATGCCCTGGTAGTCCTCATATGGTGCCCATAGTCTACATGGGATTGACAGTTGAAACAAGCTGAAACTTAAGTCCAGTAAGAGTAAGGTGTTGCTAGACCAGAAACTAACTGGTCCTTTGTTGGTTATTATATTGGCTGTAGATAGGGTTGCATTCCACTTTAAAAAGCAGGTTCATGACTTTTGAACTCATAGCTGCAATATAATCCACAGGTAGAATATGTGGCCTTTGCTCCACTTTGACTGATGCACCAGTTGAGGCCCTTTTTGGAGCAGAAGGTTTTGACTGTGGCTTGTGCCCCCATCTTTTCAAAATCGGATAACAGCAATGCACTTTATTTGGGGCTCCCCAAAAAACTACTAGAAAACTGCTGACAAGTGAAAGCTGCTTCAGCCATGTAACCAATTTTGCAGGTACTCTATTGTTTCCAATTAATTTCAAAAAAATAATTCAAATTTCTGTTTCTGGCCTATAAAGGCTTTGCTTGGCAACTGTCCATTCCACATATTTGTCCCAGGAGATGATGTGGACGATCCTAGAAATAGTCTATTTCAATGGCTGCCATTGTTGTGAACAATATCTTCACCGAAATCTGTGGATCATAGTATCTTGGAGCATTGTTATCTTTAAGAAAGTTAATGAAGACAATTTTGCAAGATATTTTGGATTAAAAATGTTTGCTTGGATTTCTTTATTTGCAACACAAAAGTTATCTCTCTGTTTCCTATCTGTATTTTTTTTCATTCTAATAATTTACCTGATTTAGAATTATATAACTGATTTAGAATTTATACAGTATTAATTATCTTGTTTTATTTTGATATTTTATTATTGTGAACCCATTAGAGTCATTTCAAAATACTGGGGTAAAAACACTGAAACAAATAAAAATATAAATAAATTGCCACTATTAAATAATTATGGACAAGGCAATTGAGTGCAAAGGCTGCAAATTATGTTAATCTTCCTCTCTCAGTAAGGAGAAGGTCCCAAAATTCTGGAGCTGCTGTAGGAAAGGCCAGAATCAGAATTACAAGCAGACCAAGAAATTGCAGCTCTGTTGCAATTCTGATGATGGTGATGATGATGATATAGAATGGGCACCATACTGAAGAATAGAGTCTCTTTAGTAATTCCTGGTTTGTAAAGGGCAATTTGTATGGACAATCATACATTGTTTCCACTGAAATGTGACAACACCAATGTCTGTAAACTGAAATACAAAACAGGCAACTGAACATTTAGAACAAAATATCGTCAAAGCAATAGAATCAAGAATGTTTGACAATCAAGTTTGAGTTAATTGTTCACAGAATATAGCTGTTATTTTTTTTAAAAAAAGAGCATAGCAGATTTAGTAGCCGCTAAGTACTTTTGGGGAGAGTAGGAAGAAATAGGCTATGCAATTTAGACAGTTGCATGATGTATTTGATCATTTGGTTCCAATTCACATTTGATGATCCAAACACTGAGCTTATCACACAGGGCAGGAACTATCCTGTGTGTATTCATGATAGCATTACGTAATGCTGAAAGCGAACAGGGAAGCCCTTGTGAATGTAACTGTAATTTTTTTTCTCTTCATGCTCTTTTGAGCTTGTTTGTTCAAGTGAACTAAAATGATTTAACAGATCAGGTGAGAATCCAGAGTTGTGGAAGAGAAATTTCAGAAATTTCAGTATATAGGAAAAGCTACTATGCTAAAAATTGTTCTTTAAAAACCAATTTTTGCCTTAAAAATACATACACACTAAAATAATGTGTGACAACTTTAAAAGTCAGAAAATTGAATAAAATTCTCCTGTGTTATATTCTTTTAAAAGTTCTAAAACCAGAAGAAGGGATACTATAGATTTAAAATGCCAGAAGGCAAGTTTTTCATATTTAACCTACATTTTAGCAACATGAGTGATCCACAAATCCCTTGTTGACAACCAATAATCCACACTACCATTTAAATAGGTATCAAATGTTTGACACAATGCTTAAGGATTTAAAAAATAAACATTTGGCTAAAAAATAAAGCTTCTAAATATATTCTCATAATTTAAAATAAATATGGGAGCAGATTTCATTATTTACATATATCTGAATGACCAAGAAAAGTTCCATGGGCAAGTTTGTTATGCTGTAAATGCACCAGGCAAATTTCCAGCTCCATATCGGTTGGCTTTTGAATATAATTGTATTGATTTCTATCCCATACTGAAACAACTTTATTATATTGTTTCCATGGAAAGGGTTCCTTTCTATAGAAGAAACAATAAACTTTTCAGAAATGGGAAAAATAATAGAAATCAAGCCAATATTGATATAGAAAGTCAAAGTGTGCTCACTGTTCGTTCATTTGTACAACCACAGGCTATAATCTCCAGCTTGACAAAAACAACAGCAAAAAAGACATATCTAAGCATTGGAACTAAAGGACTTTAATATTCAAAGGAATTCTCCAGCACCATCCCTGTCTGTGTGGCTGGGCTTGAACACAATGTCTAGCATCCCCTAATTTAAAAAGGATTTATGCATGAGAAATCACCAGTTGTTTGAGCCCAAGGTCACTTAACCTTTTTGGCTGAGTCCTTAATTGTTGAGATTGTTAACATTTTTCCATCACCAGCTTTGCATCATTAGGAAAACTTCTCTTGCACCAGAAAGTTTTCTGGAGGAAAGCTGATTTTCCTGACAGTTTTGTTCTTTGAGTGCAAAAGTCGAAAAAGAAAAGATGGGAGCCTTTCTGTTCATCACTGGGGGACCACTTCTCGCAGAGAGGCTAATGCTGCGTGGATGCGAACATGCAACCTGTTCTCAAAATCATACCCTGTGAATTCTTCCTGTAATAGAAAATAAAGATAAAAATAAAACCACATCAGTAAAGAGGCACGACAACTTAAAGGGATGTACAAGATATGTACATTTATGAAAGTTAAACAAATTTTCTAATTTCCCACAGCAAATACAATAGTAAAGACAAAAGAATATAGGTTGTTTTTTTCTTTCACCCTAGTTAATAAGTCTGTTTCATGCAGGCTATACTGCAAGGAAAAAGAGACCCCTGTATACAGCAAAGAAAATACTTAAAACCATTCTGAAGATTACCTTTGCCTGAAGCAGTAACACTTTACCTCTTGGGACAGACTGTAGGAAGAAGCAAATATCATTTTAGAAATTTCCATGTCATTTTCCAAAAACAGAAAACAAAAATAATAATATAATCGTTAGTTCAAAATAGGAAAAAAAGTATGATAGTAAGATTAATTAGGAAAACACTAACTATAAGAAATCTGACTTGCTCTTTCAGTGAGTAACAGAAAGTAAATTTAGTGTAGTGGTTAAGGATTTGACTTAGAAACCAGGACTCTGTGAATTTAGTCATGTGTTAGGCATAAAAGCCAATTGGATGACTTTCAGCCAGTCACTCTCTCTCAGCCCAATCCATTTCACATGGTTATTGTTGCTGGGGAGTGGGGGAGAGGAGGAAGGAAACCTAAAGTTATTTTAAAAAATAATAAAGGTGGATTTTAAAAAAAACTAGTAAATAATAAATATTATTCAGAACACTTTTTAAAAATACTGAAAATTAAATCATTTTCATTGGAACATTGACTACTCCCAGCAAAAAAGATGAATAATCACATAAATGAGCTACTTAAAGGAAGTATTTTAGAAAATATTGGAGATAACTAATTTGTTCTGTTTCCTAATGAGTGCAGCTATTTGAAATAAAATGTAAACTGCATTTGCAGTCATAAAAATAACTTCCAGTTATTTTCTGCTACTCTTTTCTTAAAACCCTTAAAAGAGAAGAGTGTTTTCTCTTAGATGCTCCATGTGGGAATTGTAAGAGAAGAGTCATGCTAGTCTAGCCTTACTCACTCTGGTTCTCCTAATCCCAAGCTGCAATTCTTGCCTTCCTCAACCTCAGCCTTGTTAACTGTATTCCTTTATTCTTCCTAAACATGACAGCAAGGGAAAGAATCCTACCTACATTTGTAGCTGCCAATGCTGACAATAATTTAAAAGTGAGGTAGAATAAGCAAAAGAGAAAAAAAGGGAGAGAGAGAGAGAGAGGACAAAAAGCAACAACCAATCACTCTTATAGAAGAAAGGTGAAAATTCCTAAGAGGTCTGTAAGGGGCGTGCATAAGTGCACCATCATGCCTCCCGTCCCTGTCCTATTGTCCCCATTTAATCATACTTATTTTCTGTATTCTTACTCATGTTTATAATTATACCTATTACTTTGTAAGCAATTGACAAATCAAATAAACAAACAAATAAATAAAATAAATAAACCTGGGGCACTCCAAGTACACATTGTCCCCGACTTACAATATAGTTCATTTATGACTGTTCAGAGTTACAATGGCACTGAAAAAAGTTATGTTAAGGCCATTTTCAACACTTATGATTGTTGTAGCATCCCCATGGTCACGTGATTTATATTCGGATGTTTGACAATGCACATTTATGACAGTTGCAGTGTCCCGGAGTCATGTAATCTCCTTCTGTGACCTTCTGACATGCAAAGTCAATGGGGAAACCAGATTCATTTAACAACCAGGTTATTAATGTAATAACAGTAGTGATTCATTTAACAACTGTGAATTGTGCCAAGAAATTGTAAAATGGGACAAAACTCATTTAACAAATTTTTCACTTAACAATATAAATGTGGGCTCAATTGTAATTGTAAGTTGAGGACTATTGAATTACCATATATACTCGCATATAAGCCGACTTTAGAACACGCTTTTTTTCCCCCAAATTTGGGGGTCGGCTTATACGCGAATAAATCTGGCTGCCCGGCTTCGCGCAATGAGAGCCAAGACTCTCATCGCCTTCGCGGGCAGCGGCTTCGCGCAATGAGAGTCTTGGCTCACATCGCCTTCGCCGGGCAGCAGCTTCACGCAATGAGAGCCAAGACTCTCATTGCGCGAAGCCGCTGCCTGCGAAGGCGATGAGAGTCTTGGCTCTCATTGCGCAAAGCCGCTGCCCACGAAGGCGATGAGAGTCTTGGCTCTCATCGCGCGAAGTCGGGCAGCCAGATTTATTCACGTATAAGTCGACCCCCAAATTTGGGGAAAAAAAAAAGCGTTCATGGTATTTGGGGGTCAGCTTATATGCGAGTTTTTTCAAAAATCCTCATTTTGGGGCAGTTTTTAAAGGGTCAGCGAGATCGGCTTATATGCGAGATCGGCTTATATGCGAGTATATATGGTATACTTCTCAGGGGCTCCAGGCAGCACAGCAGGATTCCGGGAACCACCACAATGTGGTGGATGGGCACAAGTTCCCCCATTTCTGAAGTACAGACACTATCAATCCAGTCGAAGATGTCAATTATTTCAATTGCAGAAAAGAGTTCCAATAAAAATGTATTCTCAGATTACCCTCCTACACACACACACACACACACACACACACACACACACATTACCTGAGGGTTTTCTAATAAAAGACAGCCAAGTTCATAGCAAGCATATGGTTGAACATACAGATTGTTCTGGCGGCAGATTTCATCTTTAAGGGCTCTTTGAAAGAACTGTGAAAGAAAAAATATCCCATTATTTCTAAGAACAAAATGAATTTTTGCACAACTCAGAAACTTTTATTAATTCTCAGTCATAAAATCCCTTCATTTGCCAATTATCATTTCAAACTGATAAATGAACCAAATCACAACCAGATGGGGAAATAATTGCTAGTGGCTATGAATAAATAGTAGGTGACAGTGGTAAAACTTGCTGAATAGAAAAGACTTGACATAAACATAATCTCTGCAGTCACTATCAATAAATGTCATTCTTTCTTTAAAAAAAATCCCAAACACTGTTAAAAGTATTTAACAGTTCTCCTGAACTGAAGTTTTCCTGGATTTCAAACAATTAATTAAAAACTCACTAAACATGCTATGTTGATCTCATACATTAGGAAACAAATTCAGTGGCCATTAACCTTTGGCTTTATGAAATGCTATTAACTGCAATTGAGTGAGAAAGTATATGTACATAAGAGAGAAAGAGAAATATTATAAATCACCATAAGTCTCACTAGCATCTCCAGTCTCATTCTGTTTACAATACAACCACCAAATAAATCACAATAAAATCATTTTAAAAACCCTCACATCCCAAAAAACAAATGATAATACAGTGCAGTCATATGCTCTTTATCCTGAGTGAAAACAGTTCTCATAAGGATTGTAAAATAATTCAATCAAAACCACAAGGTTTGGTGCCAATTTCCTTTCTGGGCAAATGTTATTTGACAAGGTTGGAACCACCAATGATAAACCTCACCAGTGAACCTCAACTACCCCATATCCTGTATTCAAAGGGGCAAACCACCAGAATGACCAATTTCACCAAGAGAAGGCAGACTTACGCTGCTTGGGAGCCAAGCCATTTACAGCATTAAAGTGAAAGGTCATTGGTGCTTTCTGAGTTGGCTGTTTTCTTGCAGAGTTTCATTACTGAAGCGAGTTAACATCATCAGTGCCAGAGTATGAAAGATTAAAACTAACATTTTGGAAACTTACTGAAAGCCAATGTGTTTGGAAACTGACTGAAAGCTAATGGAATATCTGTAGTACTGATGTTACATGACTAGGGCAGCTCTCCCGCAAGCAGGTGCATTCTACACTAATGCAATTTGAATAGCCTTACAAGGTAACGCCATGTGGAATGCATTGCAGTAGTCTGTCCTGATACAGATGAGAGCAGCAGTTATACAACCAGACCTTCTCATTCTACATAGGGCCACAATTAGTTCAACACCTGAAGCTGACAAAGACATACAATTTCTACACAGCCCATCCAGCAATTATCATAAATTTAGGAAAATATTTAAGTCATGGATTTGCTCTTTCAAGAGGATTACTACCTAATCTAAAGTTGTCATCAGAGAAAACAGAGACTGATGATCACTGAATAAACAGTGAATCAGACTTGTTGGGATCCATCTTCAGCCTGTTTCATCCCATATAAATTATAGGTTTCTATAGTCTGTAAGCATCAGATCTCTAGCCTAGCCTAGCATGCCAGAAGTGATGCATAACTGAAAATTGTCAAAATACTGGTGACACAAGTGGAAGAGAAGGATGAAATGGAAAACTACAACAAGACTCTGAATGAACTGGAATGGATGAAGGCAAGATCATAAGAAAAACAAAAGGTTTTAAAGAGAAAAATATTTTAGTAATATTGGGATCAGTTCAGAAGAATTTACTGCAAGCAAAACAAAAAAGAAAGACGAAATGGGGAATAAATGAAGAAACAAAGACAAAAAGTGTAAGAATTCTATGGGTTGAGTTATGATCTGACAGTCTGAATTTGGCCTATAAGGTGAAGGTACTCTATCCTTGGCTCTACATATTCTCATACTAAAATTTTCATTTCATTATTGGTATATTTTCTTGTTCACTGATAATTATTCTTTTTATATGCTCGAATATACTAGCATATTTTCACTCTATTCTGTTACCTGAACAGCATCTTCGACATTTCCTAAGCATTTATGTATGGCACCAAGTAGCAAGTTCTTCAAACCAACAACCGCTGAATCCTCAATTTCCTGGCAAGCTTGAGAAGGAGAAAAGGACAGGAATAAATGACAATGATGACAGTATACATTTGACATTGATACTATTCTTCCATTCCACAACCACCATTTTCTGGATTCAAAATTCTTCAAACAAAGGCAGGCCTATTTAAAAGGCTGCTAAAAAAGCTTTTAATTTAATTTTAATTTAACAACTACGGTGATTCAATTAACAAATGTGGCAAGAAAAGTCATAAAGTGGGACAAAACTCACTTAACAAATTTCTTTATGATCCACAAACTGGTAGTCCTTGATTTACCACCACCTATATATGGATCATAAAGTGAGGACTGATGAGAAAAGGTGGAAATTCAGGAAGCAGGCTAAAAAGTAAGAGCTACAGAGTAGGAGGGTAGGTGCCATGGTCGGGCACTACAGTATTTGGAGGGGTGGGCAGCACCACAGCCAACTGAAATGGAATGTGGGTGATCCAGCTGGTGCTGTGGGTGGGTGCTACAGAAGTTGGGCAAGCAGCCACTCTCAAGGGAAGAACAGGTAGGCATTATAGAGCATGGAAGAACAGGTGAAAAAGTGGCAGGAATGGGAGCACCTTGTGACTTCCTGCCAGCTTCCCCAATGACTCTGCCTGAAGGTTGCAAATGGCAATCATGTAACCATAGGATGCTGCAACATTATAACTGTGAGTTATTGAGTGCCCAAATTGAGATCACATGACCATGGGGAAATAGCAACAGCTGCAACTTCTAATCCCATTGTTCAGTGCCATCTTTATTTTGAATGGTTACTGAATGGTCATAACCTGAGGACTACCTATATTGTCAACTTATTTCTTAATATTTTATGCATTAGAATCAATAAGGTCAACGTACAGGAATAAGATCAGGAAATCAGCTTCTTGTTTCAAAGTGGTACAAACTGCTTACTAGCAGCAATTGAAAAAAGGGACAGTAGAATGTATTTTCTTGTAGAAGAAGGATTGTATGCAAAAGTATGCAGAGTAGAATTTAGTTATATACCTTGACTCATATGTTGTAGATTGGTGAATGAACAGTTTGGAAGGGCTTTCCATAAGTATAATACCTCGACAGATGCCAATACACAAAGTTGTTTGGTTGGTTTTTGCTTTCTAAATCTCTCTGCCTGCAAAATAGAACAGGTACTGGTTTTATTTATCAGAAGTGAATGTAACATAATAGAATAACAGAGTTAGTAGGAATCTTGGTCTTCTAGTCCAACTCTTTGCTCAAGCAGGAGACCCTGTACCATTTCAGGTAAGTAGTAGCCCAATCTCTTCAAAAAAACCTCCCATGATGCAGCACCAAAAACTTCCGAAAGCAAACCGTTCGACTGATTAATTGTTCTAATTGGCAGAATGTTTTTCCTTATTTTTAGGTTGGTTCTTTCCTTAATTAGTTTCCACCCATTGCTTCTTGTTCTGCTTTCAAGTGCTTTGGAGAATAGTTTGACCCTCTCTTCTTTGTAGCAGCCCCTTAGATTATTGGAACACTTCTATCATGCCACCCCTAGTCCTTTCTTTCATTAAACTAGACATACCCAATTCCTACAACCATTCTTTATATGTTTTAGCCTCCAATCCCCAGAATGTAGAGCCCTAGGACTCAATTTTCAGGAGTCCAGTCATAGGAACTTAAGAGTGCTGTTCCTAATCTTTTTTTTACACAGTAGTAAAGGTCACAAGAATAGAGACAGCTTTGTGCTGGCCCTGAAACAGATCGATAGAGAGATTGAGAGAGTAACAATTCAGGTTTCAATTGTTGTATAACTAAGGACTGGAACACAGAGCAAGAGGTCTGTTTGATCTCTGACATTCAGTTTGAACTTAGAAGCCTTGGCTCCAAATAATGATTTTTTTTTTATTTTTGGAGGAGGCAATTTTAAATGTACACAAAAAAGTACAAACTATCCACATTAACCAAACAATAATGATCAAATGAATCAGGTTAAAACCAAGAAATATTTTTTAAAGTTATTATTTCCTTAAGTGTAGCTTAAAGTTTAGGTTTTTTTCCTTTTATTGTTCAAGATATTATCAGTTATTACAAATCATAGCATAAAATCCTCTCAGAAATACTAAATAAATGTACATTTTGTCAAAATTCACCATAAGTGGTCCAAATTATTCCTGGATAGATTATCATCAATTGCTGACTACTGAATGCCAAATGAAATAGCTGCATTGTTTATAATCCTGATTAACCCATCTGGCGTATTTTATTCTGAATGACAATTTGGATGAGGTAGAGATGTCTTTCCTCTACAGGAAAAAGAACACTGCAATATTCGACGCAAAACCTCTAGTTATTGCTGTGTGTGTACTGCTTGTATTCCTGCCAAGTGACTCATTCCACCTAGGGCCTTCTCCAGTTCTCAGGCAGGATTGAATAGAAACAATCTGAAATTCCAAGTTCATTATTTTGCTAGAGAAAATAATTCCACAATAATTTCTCTCTTAAAAAAAATCCTTAAGCCAGCACAATCAATTTCCTCCACACTATCAGCAACAAGAAGATGAACAAGAGAACACCTACATTTCCCATAATTCTTGCCTTGGCTGGCACAAGCTAGCACAAAATAGGTATAAGCATCACTTTCCTCCACAGTGCTTTTGGGAGCAATGTATCTAAACACATTGTTAACACACAACATGGTTTGTACCCTGTAATCAGATCCCTATATAAAAATGTACACTATCCCATCTATTATACCTTTGATGTCACTTAGCAACATTTTATGCCTCCTCCCAAAAAGTAACCTGCTGCAAATAGAGCTGGTTCTCATATCTTAGAGCCTATCATTTTCCAGGAACTTATACTACTGAAGTTTAGCAGCACAGTTACAGGGGATTCTGAGGATCACAAAAAAGAGGAAATTTGAGGTTTAAATGTGGTCCTATGCTTGCAGCTTGCCCACCCATAAACCAATTCAAGTCCAATTTACATTCACCTGACCTTTTTGACTGAGAATTGTTCAATTTGGTTGTTTTTTCTTTTGAAAAGCTTCTGGACTTCCTTGAAAACAGTCTGTGCACCATTCACTTCACCAGTAGCTCCTTGACACACTGTAATAAAAAGCAATTTCTTTCATTAATTTAAAAAAAAGGTCCTGTCCTCTCATTGAGAATCTCCCACATGCTCATTAAGCATGTAGAAAATTTTATGAATCATTGATTCTTAATTTGTTGGCTTTCCTTTTCCCTTCCTTTCTGAATCATGTCTTCTAAACTGCAAATCTGCAGGCAGATTCAGTGTTGCTTTTTGAATAGCAACTAAGATCCTTTAAGATCTTATTAAAAACAAATATAAAGTATACCGAAATATAGGATGTGATTTATTCACTATTTTTTTTGTGAGATAATTGCTATTTGTTGGGTTCCATTTACATGTTTGCTTTTAGTTGCTTTCTACATTTAATATTAGACACCCAGGGTCACCTATTGATTAAGCAGATATATACTTACCAATAAATGGAAGACCAACGTATGTGACACTCATTATAAATGACACGACAGAAATGCATCCAATACAGGTAGTCCTTAATTTACAACTATTTGTTTAGTGACCATTTCAGGTTACAACAGCACTGAAAAAAATGACTTATAACTGGTGCTCACACTTACCACTGCAACGTCCCCATGGTAACATGATCAAAATTTGGGTGCCTGGCAAATGTCATGTATTTTCAACCGTTGCAGCATCCCAGGGTCATGTGATTGACATTTGTGACCTTCCCATCTGGCTTCTGACAAGCAAAGCCAATGGGAGAAACTGGATTCACTTAACAACTGCGTAATTCACTTAACATCTACAGTACTTTGCTTAACAACCATGGCAAAAAAGGTTGTAAAATCGGGTGTGACTCACTTAACAACTATCTTGCTTAGCAATGGGAATTCTGGTCCCAGTTGCACAGTCATAAATCAAGGACTACCTGTGTGTTTTTGACATTATTGTAATTATTTATATGAATAATTTTCTTCATAAAATATGATGACACCAAAGAACAAACACTATATTATTTCCACCCCAATTGCACATAACTTCTGAATCATATAACAATACTTCCCTGCTGTTAGGTAGGCATAATAACACTGGGACCATCTTGATTCATTTTTAAGACGTTCAAATGATTCGAAAGCATCCTTGAAGTTCATTTCTATCATGCTACACCAGCCTAAAAGGGACAATCAAAATTGTTGAACACAGAAATTATGTATGTCCTATATATTATTCATAACAAAAGAAGATAACTTCTAAAATAGCAAAATACACTCTGTGATCTAGCGCCCAATAAGCTTCTGAATGCAATTCAAAGTGCTAGGTATTATCTATAAAGCCCTATATAGAATAAGAGTGAGTTTCTTGAGGGACCAACAGAAATGGCATGCTTGAAGTTCCTTTTTTAAAATATTATCATCTTATGAGACCCAGAAAGTGTGCCTTTTCTACAGCTGTCCCTGTTCTCTGCAACAACCCCTCCCGCCACAAATACCACAGTCCCCAATCTTCTTGCCTTGAGGAAAATCATTGGAATTTGGCTCTTTCCCTAGGCATTAATGGTTAGTTGAGTGTGACATGTAGTCATTTTCTTGTTTGCCTGGTTGCCATTTTATATTTATATGCTGTCCGTTGTTATATTGGGTTTTGTTTTACTTCCTTTTGATCCATTGTATGTTTATTCTATATGTCATCCAGAGTCACAGTGTTTGAACTGGGCAGCCCTATAAATTTTGAAATCAAATAAATATGTATCTGCTGGAGACTAAATCATTCAGATACTTATTATATGTACACAGAAAGGAAACTTTAATGTTAGCATATACCAATTTCATAGAGGCAGACATGCTGAATCTCTCTCTGATCAGTTGCAAGTTCCAAAGCAGTATTGAAGGAGGTCAAGGCACTGTTGATTTGACACTAAAAAGAGAAGAAAAACTGCAATCAAAATGTGGAGGTACAGAAGTATCAACTTTAAAAATGTTCATTCAAATCATGCTACAACAGTATAAAAGAAAGTTAATTGCAATGATCATCTCGTGAAATGTTTGTAAGAATTACAAAATGTGGACTAGTTATTGAAATCAATGTAAAATTCAGCACTCCAGTCTTCTACTTCCTTGAGCTCATGTCCTCCAAAACTGTCAGTTCATATGTGGTAGTGACAGAAAAAGCAAATTCTCACACTATTCTAAAAGATCTATCATAAATTATCCCCTTCTGCAGACTCACATTCAACTCTGAGTCGAAGAACTTGAATAACAGTGACTCAACACCTGCCACAATATTACCATACAATGTCATAGCACTTCCACTAATAGTAGCATAGTTTTACTGCCAGATTCTTTTTTTTAACTACTATATCCATCATAGAAGAATCTAAAGAACTACCAAGGTCAAAGCCTGCAGTACCTCTAAACGCTGTATTCTGCCTTTGAAAAACATAAAGAGAGATGAGTTTGGATAAGCAGCTTCTTTTTTCTGAAGAATCTCTTCAGCCTCTTGCAATCCTGCTTTGGTATCACTGCCATCCAAAGCAAAGAAGGGGCGAACCACTGTGTGGTACCACAGCAAGGCTAACCTAAAAGTATAAGGAGATATTGACATTAGCTAGTTCCATACTTTGGAAATTCAGAAGCATCAAAGAATATACAGTAATATGGAATAGTGATTAAACAAATCCAAATAGTCCATTAAACAAATTGCTTTTTAAAACTTCAGCAACTTAGACTGAGTTGAGTGCATGCACACTGTATTATCTACTGTTCCCAATCACCCTCTGAAACAAGCAAGTATTCACATCTCTCTTTGGAACATGCTTGCAAGTAAATTACATGAATGGATATAATAAAAACTTCCACACCTATTTTGTGTGAAGCAGTCTAGAATTTGATTGTGTTATGGCAGGCATGAAGAATATGTGGCCTTAGGATCCCATTTCGTACCTGAAACACTACTGGTGTCTTCCTATGTCACCCCTAAAGGTGACAGTTTCCATTTTGTTTACATAGAAACTAAATGAAAACTGTACTAAATGAGAGTCACATTCAGATATTCCTTTTCTATCTATATAAAAATGGTATCACTCACTTTACAGCATTGCCTTTTGTAACACAGATTTTGTCTCTCAAATAGCTAAATGGAGTGTCCTGTCACTAAATTATTACTTTACCAGAGATGTTTTATTAAAACATTAAAACATTAAGTTAGCTTTTACTCAACAAAAGTGGCATGAAAGAGCAATTCTTCAATTTCTGAAGCTGAATCTGATAGAAGAGATATTCCCTAGAATTCCCTAGAAAATGCCACCAAGCATACTAATTATATAATCAAATAATAAATCAGCTTTCTAAACATAAACAAATTAATACCCAATAATTTTATTACTTCAGACATCAGAAACACTGCCACCACTGCCAACAAAAAAATTAAAGGTTCTCACAAGAGGAAATAATGTGCCTAGTTTAATTATATTTCTTCTATTAGAGCAATCACCTAGGAGTTATTCAGATTTTTGAAGCACAGAACTAGAACTCTATGGTAACTTAAAAACAATGCGGACCATTTCAAGGAATTTCAGATCCAGATCCAAGATAACCTTGAACTTGCAGAATCTGTTAAAGAGGCTCCTCCACTGAGTCATGACATGAAGTTGAGACGAAAGGCTATATCTAACAAAGATGTGTGTAGAAAAGTAACCTTTTTATTGAAATGGAGCCCAGATACAAAGGCTCCTTTTCAGCCGAAGAACAGAAGAGTGCCAACACAAGTACTTACGTTTTTAAAATAGCATTCTACCACTGATTTACACAGAAGCATACAAATACAGAAAAATTAGCTCTTAGTTAATATTTTAAATGACAAAGACTTTAAGAATGATTTAACTGGAATTTATTCTGAGTGCAACAATTTGCACTGAGTAAAAATAATTTAAGGATACAGTAAGGTTCTTTTCTTAAAGGCCCAATTCTATAATTTAAAACATATCAAAACACAACTCCTAATCTCGCTAGGTGATGTTTTTATTTTTATTTTTTAAAGACAAGACAATGTTGCTACCTTACATTGGCTTGAAGTTTACTTACTTACTTCAGTTCTAAGTTATTACCAAAGCATTGCAATATAGCTACTCACGTAGCTAAAGGGGCCTTCATGTCCTTACTTTCACTTGCATACATCAATGAAGAAAGCCCCTGCAGGCGGTCTCCAGGAAAACCCAGCAGATTGATGATTTTGAGCAGGTTTGGGGGCACCATGGATATGCAAAGATGAAAAAGTCCATATCCAAAGCTAACAGCACCTTTCAGTCTGTTAAGTGAATCCTCTGTAACACCTTCTGCAGCAATATGATTATCATTTGTCGCATCAGAAGACAAAGATTCCTGAGTTATCTTCTTCTGATATAATTCCTGAAGTGTATTAATGTCTGAATAGCACTTATTGTAGATTTTCCAAGCTTTTCTAAGGATCCACCCACCTTTTATATAAGCTGAGGGGAACAAAAATATATAAAGAGATAAAAAGAGTTTAGTCAAAGAGAAAGGATTTTCTAGGTTAAGAAATGAAAAAATTATGTCTTATCCAGATGTCCACATCCATATGCCTTCCAGATTTGTGAACTATAATTCCTATTTTCTTCTAGTCAATATGTGAGGAAGAAGTAATTATGTTTAGAAAGATTGCTATAATTATTTGGAAATATTAACAAACTATTATAACTAAATACAGGTAATTGTCAACTTACAACAGTTAATTTAGTAAACATTTGAAGTTATAACAGCACTGAAAAAAGTGACTTATTTTGACACTTATGACTATTGCTGCATCCCCATGGTCACAAGATTTACATTCAAATGCTTGACAATTAGTTTATATTTATGATGGTTGCAGTGTCCCAGGGTCATGTGATCACTTTTGGAAACCTTCTGACGAGCAATATCAATGGGGAAGCCAGAGTCACTTAACAACCATGTTACTAATTTAACAATTGCAGTGATTCACTTAATAAGTGTGGCAATAAAGGTCGTAAAATGGGACAAACTCGCTTAACAAATTTCTCACTTCACAACATAGATTCTGTGCTCTGTTGTGGTTGTAAGTCAAGGACTACCTGTACAACTCAACACAGTCAGCAGTAAATCATAATAATTTGAGCACTGCGTATTTTTAATTTTCAGATTTTGTGATAGGATTCAGCGAAAGCTTTGAAGTTATAAAGAAGCAAATCACTTTCTAATTTAGTGTGTTGCATGTACCCAATCATAAGGTTAAAGAACTAAGAAAACATAGTATTCAATTTAATGTAGCACAAACAAAATTGTTATATCCCTATTTATTATGCAATGGCCTGTAACACAGGAATGAAGATATTTAAACATCAAACATGTAACAGCAAAGACATGGAGGAAACTCTAACTCTTTTCATCATATCTAGTAATCATCTGAATTTTTATAGCCCAGATCAGGAAAAAATTATTTTAATCTAAAGGATTAATGAAGCAAGACCCTCCAACATACAGAAAATCAAGCTGTCTATTGCAATAACACATTTGTTCCAGAAGCATGATTCAGCTTTAACAGGAAGCTAAAATTACTGCAAGACTGTGCCGTTCAGTTTCTTTCTGCTGCATAGCATATTTGGGTCTCATGTGGTTCACCACAAGGTAAGCATTTGAACAATAAGTGTTCAGCAATGCTTCAGTAACCATGGAGAAATGGACAATAGTTCTATCCCTTTCACCTTGGATGGTGCAGTCATAAATAAAGTAGGAAATACAAGGAACTTTTCATAAAAACTTTACGTAGCTAAAATCTTTATATGGTTTTGCTGTTTTTTAGCCAGAATACCTTTCTGTTAAACATCATTACTTAATTATACTTAATTACTTAAAGTACTGTATCTGTTAGGTCCTAACAGATACAGTACTTCAGTACACTTTTCAGTATACTTTTGTCTGAAGTGGTGTAGGGTTTCCTGCTTAAGCACGGAGTTGGACTAGAAGACCACCAAGGACCCTTCCAACTGTTATTCTATTCTATTCTTCATATATTTCCATATATACTTCTAGGCTATTATACATAATTATTAAGAAAATAATTAGTAAAGCACCAGTTTTGCTTAGAATGTATTACTGTTATGCATCAACTGATTAATGAAAATATTTTGCCAGTATTAATAGAAACTAGTAACCGTATGCCAAATGACTTGAAATTGTATTTAAAACATTTAATGTGTTTTAAAATTGTATTTAACCATGTAGAAAGGAAACTATGCTCAAAGGAGAATGATAATAATAGAATCTTTAACAATGGAAATTGTGTTATCAAAAAGATACTAGAATTAAAACTGAATTTCATTATTAATTTAATTAATAACAAAACATAGGACTCCCTTCTCATAACACAAAATGCAAATGACAGAACTTCCAACCACATGCTCCACCCAAACACCCACAGAGGCCTCAGCAGGTTGTCCTTGATTTATGACCACAATTGGGCACAAAATTTTGGCTTAAGTCATTGTGGACATTAAGTGAGGTGCCCATGGGACTGCTTCACTCAATGATGGCAATCCCTCTTCCCAGTTGCAGTCACTCAGTAGACAGAGTGAAAGAGTTACCTGCTGAAAGAGCACAGGCAGCTCTCCTCCAAATATAGAAGGGAATCCCTGCACTGAGCTGGAGAAAAGAAGTCTAGATCCCCAAGATCTGAGTTTTCTTTCTCTGGCCCACTGAAGCCCCCCCCCCCCCCCCCCCCCNACTGACCCCCCCCCCCCCCCATGTGCAGAAGGGAACCGCAATGCAAGTGTCCTGTGCTAAAAAAGCCATGGTGGCTGAGTGGTTAGAATGCCGTATTGTAGGCTAACTCAGCTGACTGTCAGCAGTTCGATTCCTACTGGCTCAAGAATTGACTCAGCCTTCCATCCTTTCAAGGTTAGTAAAATGAGGACCAAGAGCGTTAGGGGCAATATGCTGGCTCTGGAAACCACTTAGAGAAGGCTATAAAGCACTGTCAAGCGGTATATAAGTCTATGTGCCATTGCTATTGCTAAAAACCCTTTTGGCTTTCATCATGGAGTCTTTCAGTCAGTGTCTTTGAGAGCAAAAGGGCTCACCCCACATGGGGAAAAATCAATCTAGCAGACAGCCTTTCAGATTCACAAACAGACTGGATGAAAAAGGTCCATTCCAAAATGGGTCATAATTGATCTTTTTCAGCCAGCTCCCAGGAACCAGTCCTGTGGCAGTTGTTTGTGACCTTCCCTGCCAGTTTCCCTGTTGACTTTCTAAGGAACCCAGCAGGGAAGATTGCAAATGGCAAACACATAATCTTGGGAGGGCAGGGAGGCTGGGAGAGTGGCAACCTTTTGTAAGTGTGAAAGGGTTGCTAAGAGCTTAGCAATTACATGACTGTGGGGGTTCTGCAATGGACATAACTCCAGGCATCCATCATAAGACCTTCTGTTCAATGCCATCATAATTTCAAAGAATCTTTCAACAAATGGTTAATAAATACTCTCTGCACAAAGCAGAGGAAATTATATCAAAATAATCCATATATTATACAAAGGTAAACTGGAAATATAATTACAAATAAACTGTGTAAAACTATAAAAATTGGGAATTTTGGGGTTTTTTAAACAAATTTTATTAGATATAAACATAAAAAACATGGTGTCTCTTCTTTGACATATATTTCTGTCCAATCTTTTTACAATTAGAAATAATGAAAAAAGTTGATACATTTATATACATGTACATATTTTTGTGTATCATTTGTCCAATTATCTTTTATTCCTTTTGATCACTTCTATAATTATTTTAAATCTATGAATACCCTTTCATGTCCTTCCATTTATAAAATTTGTTCATATTTTATAATATTCTAATTTATCTCGCTCCTTCAGTTCAAGAGTTAGTCTATCCAATTCGGCACAATATAATATTTTCCTAATCAAGGCATCTTGACTTGGAATCTCTCTTGCTTTCCAGTTTTGGGGGGATGTTATTCTTGCTGCAGTAATTATGTGTATAATGTAATAAGTATCAACTATGTTTACATTCCCCACCATTATTTCTAAAAATTAGGCTTTTGCTTATGTATGTAGGATATACATAAAGATTAGAAGCTACCCAGCATTTAAAAAAACAGGTAATGTGGTTGCCAGGAATTAAAATTCACAAAAAAGGACAGAAAGTAACAAGCATGATGATAAATTATGTGATTTTTCTCCCCTTTGATGAATGGTAACACTTTTTTGAGATACAGCAAGACTTGATACCTAGCATCAACTACAAAAAACTATTACATTTGTTACATTCATAGTAACATTTGTTACATTTGACTGAGATTAGAAATATTTATAATATATGTTAGATCTTAAACTGATGGCATTCATAACACATAAAAGTTTTTGTACTGTATGCTATGAAACCAACCATTTAAGTAATCCTGGTTTTAGATTATAAATATTTTGAAAAAAATAGATGTCACAGCTTACCAGATAATTCTTGTTTTACAAAAGACAGCACAGCAAGGTACACTTGACAGTCTGCCACAATGATTTGCCTCTGCAATCGATCCATCATGGATGGGGCAGACTTCCTCCCATCAACCTATTTGAAAATAATAAAGAGCAGAACCATCATATTAATAAGATATGAATAAAACATACTATTCCCGTGATGCCAAACCTATGACACATGTGCCACAGGTGACATGTGAAGCCATTTGTGCAGGCATGTGAGCCCCAGCCAAACTTACCTGCACTGTGCATGCACGTGCCTCCAGGCTGATTTTCGGCCCATTTGAGGCTGTTTTTGCCCTCCCAGAGGCTCAAGGGAAGCCTCTGCAGCTTTGGGAGGCCGAAAAACAGACCCATTTCGGCACTTCCAGTATTTCCAGAAATATAGCACACGCAATTTTCTACATGGGAGCCCAAAAAGATCAGCCACCACTGGACTATTCTAAGAATGGAACATTCTGGGTCATACCAGTTACAGCCATACAGCCTGCGGGAGGGAGGGAGAGGGAGGGAGGGGGAGAGGGAGATCTGGCACTTTTCTGGAAGTTAATACCCTGAACCAGAAATGCTTTAAATTTTTTCCATGTCATCCAGCTGTGAAAAACATAGTGTTATAGAATGGTAGGTTTCCATCTCCCAAATATTAATTATTTAAAATTTAGTCAAGGTAGGTATGGTGAATTGATTTGTAATAAATTCTATTCAAAATAAAAAATGCAAATAAAAATTAAACAGACCTGTATTTCCTGAAACTTTTTAAAATGTGCTTAAAAACCACTGAAGTTTTAAAGTTTATATTTTAATACCACTATAATGTTCATTTTATTCAGACATCTTGGCTGTAGCAAGCAATATAATATTATATTTTCATAATATATACTATAATAAGTTTTCATCAGTATAATATTCAGATTCTATGATTAATTTTAAACATATATCCAAATTATATCAAAAGTATTTAAAGTTATAATTAGAATATTGACTATGTGAACTTTGTAAGATAATATTTGTTATTATCTTTCATCAACCTGCCCACTCCCAACAATCTCAACAATACGATTGCTTAACATAGAATTCTACTGTTCACCAAGTAGATTGATTCTCTTCTCCCTATTCTTTTACAGCAAGTATCCTATGGAGAATACATCAGAAAATGGATACAAAGACCAGCTCCATATAATCCTTTAGAAATTATATAGAATAGTGACACTAAACAAAGGGCTCAGATTCTATGCACTCAACATTAATAATGCAGTATGTTCTCAAAGGAAGCCAACATTTAAATTATTTATAGACTATGAAGTTTATTACACCTAATTCCACTGAATTAGGAAATATATGTAGCATGAATATGACAATTTAATAGTAATACTAGTTAAAATTTATTCTTACAATTCCATTGAAGGCAGATGATATTATATTTACAAGATGGGGGCAAATTAAGTAAAGGTCAACTGTAGTTATGTAATAACCTAAAGCCCATGTCACACTGCCCAACGGATGCAAAAAGGACACAGCGGACGAGCAAAATGTTCCATCCTTTGTTATCCGCTCTCAAAAGGGGCAAAAAATTTGCATAACCGGAGCCGCGATAAACACGGACGCAAGGGGAGGACGCAGGGCCGATGCAAAGCGGGCTAATGCCGGAACGGAAAGCCAGCGGATGGAAGCGGATGGGAGCCCGGATTGGCACATCCGCAGGGCTTCCGGGGGGCCTCAGCAAAGCGGATGCGGATACGGATACATCGATTGCACAGCGGATCGCACAGCGGATGCCACAGCGGATGCACAGTGGAAAGCCTAGCGGATGCCTGACATTAATTTGCTCATGCGGGGGGAGGATGCATTGGTGTCAGCCCGCAGACCTTATAACGGAAGCACTCTAAGCCAGGTCGCCATTCAGAGAAAGACCTGGCTGCCGGAAAGGATTGGCCTGCCTTGCCTGCCCCTGCCCTGCATGTCTGCCTGCAAGCCTTGCTGCCCAACCCTCCCTGCCAGGCCTTCGGTTCCTGCCAAGCCTCCCTGCAGCCAGCAACCCCCACAACATGCGAAGCACAGCAAGCCCTCAATTCCATCTGCTTGCCAGCCCTTGCAAAGAGGACAGGGCTACCATCCTGCCCCCTGGCCCTCAACTCTGCGTTGTCTGCTGGGGGCTTTCTGCACATGCGTTTCGCTCTTTCTGGGGCTGGGGCTTCTGCTGCCTTCTTGCTTCTGGAGGAGCTGATGACAAGCACTTTCCAGCACCAGGCCATCTCCACAGCACCTGCACCCTTCACCCCTGAGGACTGAGCGACCAAGAGGAGTGCCAGAGACTCTTTTTTGTTATTATAGTTGTTGTTAATAAAGTCTATTTATGATTTCACACCACTTGCCTTCATTTCTTTTTTTTAGTAAAAGTCTTGCTTGAAAACTTTTAGAAATGGTTTAAGCCTTTGGGGCGGGCTTTGGCCCTTTTGTGGGGGGGGGGGGATGGGCGTAAGGATAGCTTTGGAATGGGGTTAGGATACCTGTGGGATGGCGTTTTTTAAATAGCTTGCAGGAATGGCGTTAGGATACACAGGTACGTGGCGATAAGATAAACCTCCATGCAAGGCATAGTTGGCGACTATATGTTCCATCTCCAGTGCCACACCTAGGCCCTTTATTAAATCAATAACGCATATTTAATCAATCATCCACACATGTCAAACATAACACACAACTCTTTATTAAAGCCCTTCTTCATTGTAGGGACCAAACCAAACATACATGGCCCCAATCTCATCCGTGTGATGAGACAGTCTAAGGGAAGCATCCATTAAGCATTTTACCATCCTGGTCTTGCCACTCCACTGCTCCAGCTGTGGGAGTTGCACCAGTGTTTTCAGTTAGGTTGCGCTGCTTCTTCGCCTCACATGAGGCTTCTGTTGGGGCTTGCACATCCTCAGTTGTCGATCAGCGTTTTCCCTTGCCTCCATTCCCCAGGCTTCCATGTCCCCATTTGCCTTGTGACGGTCCACAAGCTCCTGGCTTCTGCAAGCACGGGAGGGTGTGCGCATGAAGGATTGTGCAGGATGCAGCAAGCTTCCACGATCCTCTCATGGTCTCTGGGCTATGCTGCATGTTTGGTTGAGAGTACCTGGGAAAAACTACCCTGTGCCAGGATGCCCAAAGGCGTTCTCCACCACCCGCCTTGCCCTGAACAGCCTGTTAGTTTGAGATCCTCTCTTCACGGCGTGGAGGTATTTGGAGGTTTGTAGGGCTTCATGAGTAGGGTTGTTGAGGGAGAAAGGCGTCATCCCCCACAATTGAAGTAGGGCACATCTTGCTTGTCGTTGGGCAGCGGGTCATGGATCTGGGAAGCCCCACCGTGAGGATTGCTTTCCAGCCCCTTCCTTGAGGTGACTGGCGTGTATACCTGGGCATCTGAAGATGAGCCGGTTGCCTGAAGCAAAATCGATGGTACATGAACTTGTAGTCAGTCATTAACCATGGCGAAGAGGATGATGCTGAAGAAACCCTTGTAGTTGTGCATAAGTGGGACCCCCGTCTGGCTGGCACTTTTGCAGGCCACGTGCTTGCCATCGCATGGCTCCAACAGTGTGGGGGGAAGTTCCACTTCTGATACCACTGCCCTGCAACTTTCTTCCAGCCTTCTTCAGTGGCAGGGGCACTGGCAGGAGCCTCCTCCTGTATTTCTTCGATGATGGCCTGCACCACTTCTCTGACAACAAAGCCTGATGCGTGCTGGGTGGCACCCTCCAGCCGTACTGCATTGCTCCTGCTAGGTGGTCCCTGAGGGCCACGGTGGCGCAGAGTGAGTGACCACCTTGAGCCCAGGTTCCAGCGGGCGGGAAGTATGGTGTTTGTCTGGTTCAACCTAGGGGTGTCAGGCGCTGCACAAACTTCGTCAAGACCATGGCTGGGAGGCATCTCATGAAGTCTGGAATTGCCCGAGTGTCTTTCGCTCCTGAGCTCCACATCAGGCCTTGTTGTTACACAGTCCGTCCTCTGCGTCTTCCTGGCGAACCATCGTGACCAGACTTTTTTTGGGTGCCTCCCTTTTTCTTCCGCGTAATAGAGTGTCACAGAGCCCTGTAGATGGCTTCGTTACTGTTGCAAAAGGATGCGTGGCTGCCAAAAAGGGACTGTGTTACGATCCACGGTGCACAACTGGATTGCTGTGGAAGAGGAAAGATCAGAGTGGAAGGCTGCAGAGGTCTGCCCACAGCTTGGCCTGCTGTTCTGAAAGTAGATTGCAGGCAGTTGCTCCCCTTTTATAGGCCAGTGTAGTTGTCCCTTTGCATCCTCTAGGCATCCCTCTAGGCATCCTGCCAGACATCCTTAATATCCGAGATTAGGTCCCCTCTGCGAAACATTTTTTTCCGTTTTTAAATGACTTGTTTCCCGCTTGGCATCCGTTCTGCATCCGTTTCTGCATCCATTACCGCCTTGCTCCCTGCGTCGAGCGGAATGCGAGTTACAGCGGAGCATGCGCGAGCGGTATGCCTGGCGGATATAGCGGTACAATGCCGTAACGGATGCATAACCGGATGCGTAAACGGATGCGTAGCGGATGCAGAACGGAACAAACTGGATACATTTTCCGCGCAAAAGTTTTTGGGCAGCCCAAAACATTTGGAGCGGTATGAACGTCAATAAACGGGATGCTGCGATGATAGAGAGGAAGCCAAACGGAGGCAGTGAGTACATCACATTTTCCAACGGATGGCAAGGTTTTTTGTCCGTTTTACATCCTCTTTGCATCCGTTGGTTCACTGTGACATGGGCTTAAATTGTTAATTAAAGGCATAAAGTAAATTTGTGGCTCTTGGTTTTATTTTTAAGTGTTAGCAAGACAAAGCTCCAAAGGCAAGTAAAAACATAAACAACTAAATCATAATGCTACAAATATTTCCATTAACCTAGGTATAAAAGTATTAGTAAAATGAATTCTGAAGGCTAGATGGTAACTGTGGACAGATGGTGATTGGACAACAGCTGCCGTTTACATTGTACTTAAACAGTGGAAGCAGAGGGGAAAGAGGAGATTGGATTAAAGAACTAGGCAAACATTATGATGAAAAACTTGTTTTTCTTCATGGTTAGGTAGGATTCTAGGAGGGATTTTAATCTTTTGAAGGAAACTTTGAACTATTGAAGAATAACATAATTAATGTTTAGCAGATAGAGAAGAACAAGAAATAAAACTAGAAACAGGCATAATTTTTTACAGAGAAAAAGGGACACTTCTTTACTTGCAGATCACCAACAATGGTATGACTAATCTTGCTATGGAAAAGAAAAAAATTATACACAGAACATACCCAAGATCATAATTTGTTTAGGCTACTAGAAGACAATATACTGTCCATAATTTATAAGAGCTAATTTTAGCTGGGATTTTATATATATATATAAAATATATATGCATTGCAAGGTGATGACAGACAGCAAGGAAAATGTATATATATATATATATATATATGTATAAATGCCAATTTTCGGAGAAATGCCTATTTGAACAGCCATTTGTCAGGTACTCTGGAAATAGGAATAATAGGAGATGATGCCTGAGTATATAAAAGTATGTCAAATTTTAAAAGCAACAAAACTGAATTTGAGATTATTGCATATTACATGCTATGGAGTCCCATAGGACAGGCATATATAAAACAGTAGTGTATTGGCACAGGACTCATTCATCTAGGTATTGGCAATGTTTCACTTACATTCTTCTTAATTTTATTTTTTATTGTTTCTATGACTCCTGCTTCTTCACTCTCACATAATTTTTCGGTAGCTTTTAAATCATCACATGCCAACTGCATTTTCTCTTCTTCAAACGTCATCATGGCATTCTGTTAAAACATAAAAAGTCTACTGAACCCGAAAGTGCCAAACAAATCTAAACGTATTTACTACTTTACAAACTAATGATATATTGTTCTTTTAGAAGCTTTTTGAAGCAACTTCATTAACGAAGATATAATTATATATAAGAACTCCTTCATTTATAAGCAACGGTCAGGGAAGTTGAAAACTTAATTCAAAAATTATTTTTGTGGCCTTTTAAAAACTAACAAATTATCATATAATGAATCTGATACACGACAGAGCATTATCAGACCTAGATTATGCAGCAACAATCCTTAAATTTATCTTTAAGTTTCACAAGGCACTTTTCTGAAGTTTTGGTCGTGTTGATAGAAAAACGTTTTAATTTTTTTTTTTTTTGGAGTCCGATGTGAATGTGCTGTAAATTGTCTACAATGCTAGAAGGATGAAATCTTCTTAAAAGAAAAATAATATACCATTAAACAAGAAATCAATGTAATTACTAAGACATTCGGTAGTACTCCTTCATAATCATGATTCCTCAAATGTGTCTGTATATACACTGTATGTGTGTGTGTATGTAAATGACAATTTATTTTAAACTCTGTTTAGCTGCTCAGATTTAGGCAATTCTGAATTACAATTTACAACAGAGCATTTGTACTCCCTAAAAATCAGTACTTTGAAAAAGTTTTTGCCTTTTTACATATGTAACAAAAGAAATAATTCTTGGTAATGTAAATCTATTTCTCACCTCACTCCACAAATATTAAAGGTGAAACTTTATTAAAATTGAAAACAATGAAAAGGAACAATTAGCAATCAACTTGCTAAGATTGTTAGAAGATTATCAGATCGTTAGAAAATTTTGTACAGAGCTGGCCGAAAACTGTTGTATTATAGTAACTAAAATATAATTAAGATACATAAATTATCTTCTAGTTACTGTTATTACCACAAATTATATCTGTATAAATTCACTAACGGAAAACAAAACCTATATGTATTTAAAGAATTCTATGCCTTACAACCAAATTAAAGATATGCAGAAATGCCATACTTAAATTAATTTAATCTCCATTTTGGCACAATACATTTTCCTCTTTTTTTTAAATAGAAGATCTCAATTACACTGGAACATAAACTACTGCAGCTATATTTAGAACAGAAGAAGCTTTGCAAGATATAATGTTGCTATCCTGGATTGTTATATTCATTTAAAATCCCACTTAGGTAAACAATCCATTTAAATAAAGGAGGAAAAATATATTTCCAATATCTTTACAAAAGACAAGAATATATTCAAACAAAATTGTCTTCAATTTTAGATTTATAAAAGCACTTGTACCCTAGTATCAACTAACCTATTTACAAGAGAGGTTATCACACAAAGATATTCCCTGTATTTTTGGCAGGATTTCTTAACATAACACCAATAAAGAATGGAAGTAGAGCTGAAATATTCATATACTTGGCCTAAAAGTACCACAACACCCTTTCTTTTCATAGATAGTGAAGCAACTATTTTACATTACAATCTTTCATTAATTTTCTTATGAGCTCATGTAAACAGGATACTTGTTTATCAGCATCATGACAGATGGCTCACACCTATTATAGAAATTACTGAATGGTAAATTCCAAACAAACTTAATTTAAGTTTTATGCAATGTATGAATCCAGCAATAGTGACAGATTAGAATGGAATACTGAAACATAAAATATTTTTGCTAGGTTTTGGTGACATAACCTAGCAAAATATAATTTCGTGTTACATATGAAACAGATCACAATAAGCACTTAGATTTATATACTGTTTCACAGTACTTTACAGCCCTCTCTAAGTAGTTTACAAAGTCAGCATATTGCCCCAAAACAATCTAGGTCATTTTACCAACCTCGGAAGGATGGAAGACTGAGTCAACCTTGAGCCGGTTAAAATCAAACTGCCAAACTGCTGGCACGAGGCAGTCAGCAGAATTAGCCTGCAGTACTACTTTCTAACCACTATGCCACCACAATTCCATGTCTTGTTCAACAACAATTAAAGAACTGGCTTTCTTTTGTGCACACACACAGATCGTGAACAATACATATGCACACATGAAGGGATAGTCCCTTATTTTGCAATCTATATGCATTTTGATTGAAAAATGTTCAAGAATGTAGTAAAACTAAGACAAGTATTTTAGCTATATTCCTCAGACTGGCAGAGAAGGATCAAGTGTGCAGTTAACCTGGAGTCAATGCGCAACTGCAAAAGCATCAGGACCTATACTTCCTAGGTTCTTTGCAGCTTATCGATTATTCCCAAGAATAAGCTGCCAGACTGGAGAGATTCCTGCATTATATGCTGAAAGTAATAAAGTAGTTAGCTCAACTACTGTACCTGTGGGTCTGGTTTTTCACATATGACAATTCCTCAGAAAAGTAAATGAAATGCATAATGAACCATACCAAAACTCTTACACTTATCATTTTATTCTACTTCATTGATATAGAATTTGGATCGTGGTGAAAAATGTGTATCATTTTCTCCAAACAACTTTTTACTAAATCTACAATTTCAAAATTATTGATAATTTTCAAAATCAGTGATACAACAAAGGAATGCCATGCAATAACAACATATGTATTTGGACTCACCAAAAAACTGACAAAGCTGGCTCCAAAACTCATTAAAGGACTATGGTTTCTGTTGAAAGGAAAGAAAAATACAGTTAATACATGTTAAAAAAAATCTTCCTTCAGAATTTACACAATGTTCAATTTAATTTCAATCATGAATACTCCCCAAATTTCCCATTTTAAACAGGAAGGTGTTATTTTGGATATCAAATGGGCTATTTCAACCATTTTGGAAGTGTTTTACACCTAACACAAGCCTGTTTTTGATACAAAACAGTTTATTTTGATTTTGCAACTATTCCAAAGTGCTTAAAACAACTTGTGTCATGCTTAAAAACTCTGTTCCCTTGAAATGAAAAAAAAATATGATGACTTGCACTTGAACCTAACCAGCTTCGGTTGCTAGAGTTGCACAATCAATTGCAGGCCCTCCCCCAGAGTGTTAGCATTCTGAAAATGATTTTTTTTTCCTTTTGCCCAGTTTCAGGTTTAGAGAGAAGAGAAACTGGCTTCTCCAGAGAAGAATTCAACGGTGGTCCCAAAAGAGAAATTGCATGTGCTGGTGATAGTGACTCACTGCTGAGAGGAACAGGTCTGCAGAACAGACATGGTATCAAGAGAAGTATGTTGCCTTCCACATGCAAAAATATGGGATGCAACAAGAAATTGTATCCAACCTGACTGTTATCTTAGAAGTTTTGTGATGAAATAATACTGCCAGAATGAGTATGGAAAGAAATAGAACAAGGAAGAACTAGGAATGAAACCATAGTATTTGAAAGACAAATTTTATTTTCATCCATACTTCTAAGTGAAAGTCATGTCCCAATGAAGAAATAGAGGATTCTGGAGGAGAACCATTGGCTCAAGCACTGGTGTGCCAAGAGATGGGCTGGATCTCAGAGATTGGGAAGAATGTATTTCAGCTCAGGCAGGCTTTAAACTAAACATGGGAAATGTTATTCATTATTATTCAAAGCAATAAACTTAACAATGAAGAAGAATACAGAACTCAAGAATACATCAGGAGATGCAAGAAAAGTAGTACCAAAGGACTCCGATACTTGTACACTAATGCTCAGAAACAGAATTTTAAGTCCTAATACTGAAGACAAGGTAAATATGAAATTGTTGGTATTGCTGATACCTGGTGGATATAGCTCAAGTCAAGTACAGTATCGGAATATAGTACTTAAATGATATAATTTGTTCATATTAAACCAAGATGGAGGAAGTTGTGTTATACATAAATGACTACACTTATATGGACATATGGATCAATGGCAAAAATCCAGCCTTGTGTAAAATTCTGAGAAATGAAATAATTAAGGCCCAGAACAAACAAAGAAAAATAGGAGAATGCTGATGTGAATGGCGTGGCTGTTTAAAGAGCTTTGTGATGAACCAATAAACAAAAAGTACAAGTTTAACATAAGGAAGAAGGGCATATTCAAAAAAGAATATCAGGAAAAATTCAAATCTGTAAGGAAGAAGGCTAAAATTCAGCAGGAACAGAGACTCACAACAAACGTAAAAAAAATTGCAAAAAAGTGCTTCTTTGGATATGTACAGAAATGCCAGTCTGCTGGCTGGAGAGCATTGCAAGGTGATGACAGACAGCAAGGAAAAGGCTGAACTTCTAAATTCCTGTTGTGCATTTTTTTCCTCCAGATCATGGGAAGTGGTAGTTCCCTCTGGGGGATGTATGGCAAACTAAAGACAATAACTGGGCCAAAAGATAAGAAAAAGATATGAGATCTCCCACATGTGTTCCAGATGAATGCTCCTTGTGAAACTACAAAGCATAATTCTTGATCTCAGACATGTTTCACATCTTTTAATGTTTTTGTAAAGTTTCTTCAAAAGCCTATCAAAGAAATTTTACATAACTTTTGATAATCTAACATTTAATAACATCCATATTTATATAACTTGAACTATCAGCATCAAGAAAATCACCACCAGTCAATTGCAAAAGGCAGTTTTGCTCGAACAGCTTACATCAGGGGTGGGATTCTACCAGTTCGCACCTATTCGCTAGAACCGGTTGTTAACATTCTAAGCAGTTCGGAGAACCGGTTATTAGAAGAAATTACTGGCCTAATCCTGTAAGGAAGGCAGGAAGGAAACATTCTGGTTTTGCTTACAGAAACTGCCTCTCTGTTAACCCTTATTGCATTCTTGGCAGGACTAGACTTCCTGTCTCAGGAACTTCTCTGGAGTTTTTTTCCCCTTCTTTGCTGGTACTTTGCTTATGTGGAGTGACCATTCAAAGTTACAATGACACTGAAAAAAGTGTCTTATGACCATTTTTCACACTTACGACTATTGCAGCATTCCCACAGTCATGGAGGCCAGGCAAGAAGATGCGTGCCTCGATGTGAGTGATATTGAGTTGGCCATGCCCAGCCAATAACATGACCACCAAGCCACGCCCACCCAGTCACATGACCACCATGCCACGCCCACCAACTAAGCCACACCCACAGAACCAGTTGTTAAAAAAATTGAATCCCACCCGTCTTACATCCTGCAACAATACAGTTAAGACCATTCAATATCCACACACAAAAAAAAGACTATCCAATATCCACATGTGCCTTATCTACGTCCTTGGGTACGACTTTATAGGTGGGAAAAAATGTCACATCAGTCAGAACATCTGGTTAACTATGCAATGAACCATAAGAACATTCAATTTAATGAAAGCTAAATCAGAAACAAATTGGCATATTGTTATATATATTTTCTTAGCAATGTATGTAGAAAAACTGGTTCCAAAGATTGCCTCACTACTATTTAATAGTATCTCAGGAAGTAGAAGTAAAGGGCATACATTCTGCAGAATCTGTGAGAGATCAAGGCCTTGATCATCACAAATAAAACAGCCGTCCAAATGTCAGATTTTCATTATAAGAACTTTGCAATGTATCAGACATTAGTTAATAAACTTTGTAAGTAGCTTTCTGCTGCTAAGCATCCAATGCTGTTCACTCAGTTCATTTAACTCTGTGGGCTTTTATGTGAAATAGTTAAAATGCAACATTCATCTCAATGGATTTTAAAGGTTCATGATTGGCCACTTACAAATCTTTTAAAGTTTGTTCCTTCTAATCTGTAATTAAATCAGAAAACTATATTTTGTGCCTTTGTTTTGCCAGCTCATATCCAAAGAGATTTGCTAATGAACAAATAAAATTTACATGATTCAATGAAATATTTTAATTAAACAGTAGATGAAATTCTACCACTTCCATGGTATTACAAAATGTGTCCCCCTTTTGGAATATGACATACAATAAATCAATCTAGACTAGCATTACATATATATCTGCTACCAGTTGATTCTCCCAACCATTTTTATCCATGTTACTTGTCTTCTGGGAGAATAGGTTAAATTTTATTTGATTTGATTTGTCAATCGCTTACAAAACAATAGGTATAAGCATAAAACATGAGTAAAAATACAGAAAATAGGTATGATTAAATGGGGACAATAGGACAGGGACGGGAGGCTCGATGGTGCACTTATGCACGCCCCTTACAGACCTCTTAGGAATGCAGTGAGGTCAATAGTGGATAATTTGAGGTTAAAGGAGTGGAGGGGGGTTTGAGGATGTAACTACAATAGTTACAAATAATGCCTAACTGCATTATTCCTGTTTGCCAATATTCTCTGGTTACAAAACTCATAGTTCTGTGTCAAGAACTTTGATTCAGAGTTCAAAATATTTAAAAATAATTCAATTTTTCCTCTAGTATTACATTAGAATTCCAAAACTATCATGGTAAATACCTAAAGAACTATTATAGCTTTGAAATAGTTCTGCAGTTTTCTACAGGATCTGTAACGTAAGTAATGTTAAACTATCAAATTTACAGGAACATATTGCTGCAATTTGACTGATTGTGAAAGGAATCAGCTAGGAACACAGCAAATAATTCTAAATTTGTTATATTAGATTGCAACAATGGTTATGTTAAAATCTGTTTGAGCACAAAAGCAGTAAATTCTATTTTCATGATAGAATTTAAATTCACTGTGCAACTGTTTGTTCTCATATGTTTACAATACTTTATAATAACCATTGCTCTTATTTTATTAGTCTGGAGACTGAAATGAAGCTATCATCTGAAACAAAAAATATACTTATTTTAACCTGAAGTACAGTAGCACCTTGATTAAAGTATATTTATATGTCACTGAATTTTTTAAAAAGGGGGGGAGGTAGAAACTACAGTATTGTAAAACAATGTTTCTTAAACTTTTGTCTCTGAGTAAGCATTCCTACTTTTAAAAATTATAGAGGACTCCAAAAGAGCTTTTATTTGCATGGGTTATATTTATTAATACTATCTTATTAAAAATTACAATTGACGCACTCACTACCACTAATGCTTCTCACACTTGTTTGATGGGATTTTAATATAGTATTATTTTTTAATATTGGATGACAAATAATTTTGATTTTGACACTACTTCAGAAGAGAAACATTTCATAACAACTTCAAAATTAGATGGTCTTTTGCCCAGGTTCTGAATGTCCAAAGCTAGTTTCTCCAGCTGTCAAAATCAAATTGATTTCAAAGTAAGATTTCAAAATAGAATATGAATTAATTTAAACTTCTCAGACCTTTACAAAATCTTAAATGGGTCCCTAGTAAAGAAATGTAAACAGTTTCCTGTATAACATCTAGTCTACAATGAATCACACATATTAAAACTAAGTGCAAGAAAAAACAGCTTTTCCAGTTCTTAATTAGAGCATGCAATAATCAACAACGATAAAAACGATTTGAAGGTCATTCTCCATAGCTTCAACTGCAACTACAAACCCATGCATATTCATATGCATATGACACAAAGTACATTATCGTTGCATATTGATAGATAATTGTAATATGTGCATTATATTTTGTACATTAATGTAATATATACAGTACATTATGTATAACATAGTACATAGTACAATATTGTTGTATAAATGTATGTTTTGTATTAGAACATGAATTTACGACAAGGTAGGCCAAATGCTGCATTTCAAGTTTACTTACAAAACCTCAGTTTTTCAATCTCAATAGCAAATATTATCATAACAAAATTATTCATTGTGGCTATATGTTGGGGTAAAGTCATACATTTTGGAGTCAAGTCTTAAACTTAACTCCATGCTGTTGTTTTTCACCATGATACAACTGGTTTGCCACTCCTTTTTCTAGGAGGATTGGTTCTTTAAAACTTCCCTACAATTCTGAGATTTTCTGATAGTTTTTTTATCCAAATACTCACAAGGTTCTGCTCAGGTTTTTGAGACAGCTAAAATCAGCTGTGATTGTAAATTGTCTGAGGACAAAAATCAAAAGCCATTAAGACAATTTTAGGAGTCGCAATATAACTGAAAGCTTTCAAAAACTTGTCATTAGATAAGGAAAACATATCAGGACAAGGTAGGAGGGAGGAAGAAAAATTAAAGTTAATATTTGAATATTCTTTGTACCATGTTGCAATATGGCAGCATACTGCAAACACACAGACTGCAAACACACAAACTTCATCTAATAGGTGTGAAGCTGCTGTTAAGGATATTCTTAAAATCTGCTGGAGGAAAAGGACAAATAATAGACATATCAGATATAGGTCTATAAAGTACATATAGGTGGAATAATATTTGTTAGCACACTGCAGACATACAGAGATCATTCTTTAACAGAACTGATAACATTAGGATGCACTGAGTCCTGATTATCAGTGACCTTTCCACTGTCTACTTAAAAAAAAATTAAGTTCTGGACTTTATTTGTTCTTTCTGTTCAGCATTTTCCTTTCTAATAGAATTTCAGAGTATTTGTAATAATCAAAATATTGAGTCCTATGTAATATTTTCCAGAATTTAGGTCCAATCATCTCTTTTTGAATCCTCCTTCCCGTTATTTTCCAAAGCTATCAGAAAATTTCTACTGTTCATCTTAATAATGTCTTTTCCTAGTTCTTTTCACAGTTTTTCCCAGTATCATTGCCTTGATAAGGCTCAATTTCTTTGAACTAGAAATCCTCATAATGGAATTTACGGATTAGAAAAAAGAACAAATTTATATTGACTATAGTTCTATAAGCAGTGGGGCACGGGGAGAGGGGGAAAAAACAGACATGTTCATATAAGTCATGATGAAATATTACAATATTGGACAATGTTAATACAATTGCAGATCCTGTATGGTAATTAAGATGTTGAATTAGGAGTAGGAAGATGCAAGTTCTAGTATATTCTCAGCCACAGAAAAACTGTGACTTTGAATCATTCACTTTCTGTCTTTTAACCCAACCTACCTCCCAGTCTTGTTTTAGGGGAGAAAATAGGTCTCCCTAAATATTAATACTAAAATAATAGCAGTTGCAAGTTCCATTGCTTCTTCTGAAATATTTTGAAATGTCCTAGTGTAGCCTACAGCCTCCTAACTGACAGCTTCTATCCATGAATTGCCCTAGTGGGTTTCTGATCAGAGATAAGGTGACTTATTGCAAATGTTTAGTCTAATTATCTAAGTAATGTAATAAAGTTTGGGAACCAGCACAAAGGGTGAACTAACCAGTTGTCAATGCAGCTAATTACAGAAAAGTAGAAGTCCTATTTTATTTATATTCTACTTAAGCACTCAAGTCCTGAAGGCCAAACACCACTAAAATTTTTAAATCATTAGACAACAGTTTACTAAGTCAATGGGAACATTACCAATATTAGGCAACCAAAATTAGAAGAAAGGAACACATGCACATGGAAAGAAACTTACAGTTTGAGCAGGACTCCTTATAAGTAGTGTGTAGCCTAAAACACCAGACTCTAATTAGAACTTCCTAGACACAGAGCTATAGTTTTGTGAAAATTGTGGATAATGCATTCAAGGTTTTAAACTTCCCATAAAGTCTGGTTTTGTATGCCTCTGATCAGATTGCACTGAATTCTTACAAACCTTGACCATATCTCTGCCATGGCCATCAATCTTCTGCTGTGACATGTTTTTGCTGGAATCCTTAATCTTTCTTCTGCTCTGAATCCAGTTTGCCTGTAGGAACTTTGTATATTAATTTGGACTGGATTAATTTTATAGTACCATTTAGCTGAAAAATTTCTTTAATTTTTTAATTAATGTTAAAGATTAGAATTGATTGGCATCAAATTTGTGTTGTTTTTAGTATTTTAAAACAGCTTTATAGCTTAAAATGATTTTATGGGTCTTTAATTTTTGATAACTTATGAGTTGGTTGAATGAGGGGTTGTTCTGTGCTTTAAATAAAATAAAATACAAATGCTGCAATGATGGCTACTAGACTTTGGGACACAATTCAAAGGGCTAACAGTTGCCTTTAAAGCTCCACTCAGAGCAGGGCTGGAATATTTCTGGTAGTTCCTTGCTAGAATTGAACCTGCTTGTTCAGTGCAGATAGTAAGGATGATGTTCACAGAGATATTGTCAAGTGGCAGGAAATCAGCAGTCCAGGCAGTTCAAATGAATATAGGTTTATTGTATATTGTTTTCCTCAAGAATCTGAATTAGTAATGATTAAAACAAATTGGTGATGGATAACAATCAACGGATTTCAAGTGCGGGCCTGGACTTAGATCGCCTGTTGGCACAAAGGGACTCAAGGTTCATGATGTGTTTGACCTTCCCTTGGGTTCAGCCTGATCATCTCTTACAGATATGAAGAACCTAGGCAATGAGGACCGAAATATTGTTTAAGGCCTGAGAAACAAGCTAACATTTGGATGCAGCTCAGGTAGATACTTTCTTGATTCACTGAAGTATAAGTACCAGGAGAGGAGGGAGCAGTGACTTGCAAGATTATATATGATTTGAAATGTTCAGGCCAGTGTCAATAAATGTAGTTCCAGTTTTCTTAAGAAGTTAATTTCCTAGCCTGGTCTACCTATGGGGGCTGACAGCCTATCTGTCATCTAGAAGTAATCTATTGAGTTTATTTATTTATTTAAGAGACTTATATGGTCACGAAATGTATGGGCCATAATTCCAGATAGCTCACAACAGCATAAAAACATAAAAGAAATAATAAAATATATTGGTGTGGCCAAGGCAGCAGGTCTACTCTCTGATATCCCCACTTTATAAAATACTTTCATCTCAGAAATATGTATGAACTTACCTTCTAATATTTTGTTTGTTTAATTTCAACAAATTTTGACACCTAATTAATTGGTTTAGGACATCCTACTTAGTTTTCTGATTGTTATTTTACTGCTAAGTTGGACTTATTTTTCTTTTTTCTGTTATTGTACACCACAAAGTATTTTGGCATAGGTTGGTTGTAGGCACTAGTTGACTAGTAAATAGTTTAACAACTGACTCTGCTGGCATCATTGTCACTACCATACCACTAATAGTTGATTTGAGCATAAGGCATGGCAGTGCTCCCAAATGGTACACAAAACTACAGAAAATGTAACAATTGGCATTGCAATGACTTATGTCAACATTATTATGTTATATTTTTGATTATTTTAAAGAAGACTCTAGAAAATCTTAATTTGTATATAACTTCTGAAAAGATATACAGTTTTGTAGACATTCTTTGTAAAAACAAAATTCAAAATGGCATCGATGTCATGCTAAAGTTCTTATCGGAGGATCTCCTATATTTAGTGGATTGGTTTAAGTACTTAAAATGTAATATATCCTTAAATCTGAGCTTGATTTGGGGGCTTCATGGTCATATCAGGATCATTTTTTGTAGAAATAAAACAAATATACACGGTTATCTTCTGGGAGGTGTTTTCAAATTATCCAATTTAAAATACCGCTCTGGTGTTTCTTACTAGTCTCCCATCTGTGTGTACCAAGCAGTTTAGTTTATTTAAAGCTTTATGAGATTAAACAAGATTGTCTGGGTGCTGGAAACTGCATTTCAAGATTACCAAGCTTACTTTGACTGCATAGAAAAAACTTATCTTGAAAGAAAAAGATAGGGAAGGGAAAGGCTAAGAAAATAATCTGCTCTATTGAAAGGGAGAGGGGGATATAATAGAAGATGATAGTACTCCTCCAGCAAATACTTGCAGAAAGCAAAGAACCACTCTCATTAACAAGATATGTATTATTTGCATTTAAGCTTCTTTCTCATCAGTAGAACAAAGTACATCAATATGTTCTACATCTTGTGAGTGAATATGGACAGATGAAATAGAACACACCCACACACATTAATAAAAACAAAGGACAAGTCAGGAGGGGCAAGAAATGGGATCAATGAAGTCAAAATGACATGGCAGTTTGTACAGTAAGTAACAGCTGATCAGAGGCTTCCTTGTCCAAGAGTATTATAACAGCACCAGATTGTAAATAAGATACATTGAAGAAGAATGTCTAAACCACTTTCCACTGCAAAGACATTTTAAGACTAACAATACCACTAGCAAAATAAGTCCCTTGTATGACTGGGGAAAAATTAACACCTGCTAAGTCTAGGGTTGATTAATAGTAAACAAAGGAAGCTTAAAAGGAATCTTGGGATAATTACATTTCCACTGCAATCAAGCTATTTGAAACCCAGAAGACCTCTTTGTGTCCCCATGTCCCAATTTGAAAAATCTGCAGGAAATGCAACCACCATTGGAAAATATTTGACAGATTTCTGTCTAGAAAGCAAGCTATTGGATGCTATTTTAGGAGCCTAACTCACAGTGCTTTAGAGCAGTATTTTTCACAGCTTGGTGCTTTTTAGATATGCTGAGAGTACAATTCGAGAAGCCTTAACCAGTCTGACTCCTGGAAGCAGTTGCCTGGGAAAGGCTGGAAAGCAGGAATAGGAGAATAATACCATTACACTAAATGGTATTTAAAATTGAGAAAATAAATGGAAAGAAATTATAGGTGGTTTACCACAGGGGTCCCCAGCTACCGGTCCGTGGATCATTTTGTACTGGGCCACAAAGAATGAATAATCGTGATTAATATATATATATATAAATATGTTTTTAGTAAAGAAATAGTAAAGAAGCCCTTTACTATTGAGGAAGAATTGATTTTGCCGGTCCTTGAAAAAGTGTTTCTGCGTGAAACTGGTCCCTGGTACAAAAAAGGTTGGGGACCAGTGGTTTACCAGGTTTGGAGGAGGAAAAGATGATACTAGTAGAGGGAATCTGATAGCAAGAGGTTGCTTCCCTGAAATGACACTCAAAAGCAAATCATGGGCAGGAACAAGAACTCTGAGGAAAATAAAAAGGATAAATGATGACCACTTTTAACATTCTCCAAGCAGACACTACTTACTAGCCTACAGAAAACTGAATTTAGACCAAATACAATTATTTATGTTCCTGGAAACAACTTTAATATGGTACAGGGCAGCTGTCTAGTCACCAAACTACTTTTGGAAGGATGAGAAGCAAACATGGATGAAGATAGGAAGGTAAGCATGTACATTCAGAGAAATTAATACCAGGCTTGCTGCAGTAATTCATGACAACAATGACTCTTGCACTCATTTATGGGCAAGTGAAGCAGAAGTGCCAGCAACTACAGTGAGAAGAATTGATGGTGTCCCAGAGGGAAGGAGTTTCAGTAGAATAAAAAGGAAAACAGCAGCAGAACATTTCCATTTTGTTGGTCCTCTTGTGACAGGGGCATAAAATTGTATTATGTAAGAGGGGAAAAAGAACAACATTTGAAAACGCATAGAATCCACGCAATATAAATATAAATCGCGAGTCTGTACTATACCTTGTTCCCCCAATGGTGCTTGGAATTATGGAAGGTTATTATATTAGCAATGGTACATTGTAGCATGATTCCATTTCACTTAATTTAAAACTGCTGTTCATGCATTTTTTTTCCGGTAAGTTTAAACCTTTTAATCAAAAGGAGTGTGGTTTTTTTATTCTTGAAACAATTCTTCAATAGGTTGTAACATTTGCCAAAAGGCAAGCTGGCTTGTTTATAGAAGTTAAAGTTACTTAAGACAATTTGTGATCTTTTCTATGCTATGACAATACCCACAAAGAAAACAATCCTTCATTTGGAAGTCGTATTCTCAATCTCCACGTGTGCACGCCAGGTTTATACGCAAAGGGCAACCTGCTTAGAAGCAGTGCTATTAATTCAAGTAATTCAAGCACTAATTCAAAAACCAGAATTAAAAGCCGCTCCAGTGATTCACTGCCTCCAGAGAAAGCATGTGGCCAGACGTGAGGGATTCCAAGCAGGAACAAGAGAACCTGAAAGGGGAAGCGCTCATCCTAAACGAAAAAAGGCTCAAGTGCAAGGTACAACCTCAATACAAACTCAATACAGAAGCCTGATGATGGCAGATGGGATTCTGCTGAAACGTTGCTACAACTTTAAAAGCACTAC
>BHFT01038152.1:0-26533 GCA_004320025.1 Laticauda laticaudata | reverse complement strand
TCAGAATTCTTTGGTTGCTACCACTTCACTTTCAGTAAAAGATATATTTTCTCTAAACTAAAGAGTCTAAGCATTTCTTTCCTGGATTTTGAATGGAGCTCTGCCTGACAGTACCTGAAGCAGCAAAAGCACAAGTAGCCTTTGCTGAACAAGAAATAGAAATGAAAAAAGAGAGCCCAAGCCCCCACTCAAGCACACCCTGCACCATTTTGACACAAGCCAGTCAAGCAGCAATGGTCATCTCGATAGAAAAGACAACCTACAAGAAACAAGCCAAAGATGCTCCTCAGCACCATTACAGGCAAACAGCAGACCCCTCATACCCAAGGTACTTGACCCTGCAATTTATCCTACAGGATCAGCCTTCATGCCAGAGCAGCTTAGAAAGGACCAGAGACCTAAAAGGTATGACTACCCAATACCTTTTCACCATAGCAATGCACAATCAACTAATCAAGCCACCATAGATGTTACCAGGTTCCTTGCACGACATGAGCTAGTGACACAAGGACTTGAAAAGTTTGTCCTGAAAGCTATAGAGCCTGGCCATCTTCTTTTCAAAATGCCAGCAGAAGCTTAGATTTGTCATGTAGTGAGGAGATAGATTTAATAGTTACAGTAAATGGCTCAGAATTGAATCTGCTGAGCATGCAAAACAAATCCAGACAATAAACTTAAATTACCCCAAAACAGGCCTTAAAACAATCTGGGAAAGACCTGATGAGTGTTATGGCTCAGCAGAAGCAGTGGAAAATGCACTGTTCAAAAGACTTGACAGCTTTCCCAAAATACTTAACAGAGCCTATCAGAAACTTAAGGAACGTGGCAACTTACTAATGAAACTTCAAGTAGCTAAGTCAGAAGGGTACTTGCAAGGACTTCCATTCCTTGACAAAGCCAGAAGTTTCAATCCCATTATACAAAACTTACCCTATAATTTACAAGAGCAGTGGATCACACATGGCTCCAAACACAAAAGAGAGTACAATGTTCCATTTTCCTGCTTCTCTGTTTTTGTGGACAACAAGCTAAAACAAGAAATGATCCTAGCTTTGACTTTTTATTTATTTATTTTGTCAAGCAATAAGATAACAGGTGTAAGTATAACATAGTTATGAATACATGAAATTGATACATATAAGAAAAATAAAAAGAAACAATAATTTCACATTGTCATGTGCTGCTCCTTCAGAATATAATTCTTGCAGGCCTCCAGTAGCAATTCACAAAACTAATGTGACTCCTCAAGTTTCCCTTCACAGGTCTTCCAATTCCTCTTGCATAGACACTGAGATCAGAGATGCTGGTAAGTAATGTCCTCTACACCAGAAGCCACATCATCTCCTAAAAATGCAAAACCTTCAAGGAGAAGTCCATAGAAGACCACAAAGCTTTCCTGAAACTGAACAACATTTGTGACCAGTGCTGCTCAGCAGTCCCTCACTTTGCCAACAAATGTTAGGTCAGTGTAAAATGCATGGAATGTGGCAGCATATGCCACAACACAGCTTTACAGCCAGGGCCATCACCATGGACTTGACAACACACAGTGGCAGAGAGCACAGCAGGAAGAACACACTGCTACAACCACAACAGATATCAATACAAAATGAACAGAAGTCTGCAAAGAGATTGCAGACGGCAAGTCCAACTCCAAAATCTGTTTAGTCAGAGTCTACCCAACAGGCCAAAGAGACAAAGCCATTAAGCTTTATGCCATTCTAGATGACCAAAGTAACAGGTCTTTAGCCTTCTTTGATGCCTTTGGCATTAAAGGGCCCAGCACTTCCTTGAACACTTGCAGAGTTCATGGAGATGGTGGGGAGAAGACTATCCAATTACCAAGTTGTTAGATGGGAAAACATGTCTGACTTTTCCAACTCTTAGAAAATGTAACCAGGAAGATGGTTAGCTTACAAATTTAAAAAAAAAGAAAAAAAATGACAACATAAATTTCAGCAAACAACGGAGCTTTGTGCAAGTGTTGTACCACAGCATGGGGTTTATTGTTACAACACTAACATGTCGCTAACACAGAAAACATTCCAGCTATATAGTACTGAAGGAGCATATTGATCAAATCAATATTTGCTGTTTGCTTCTGATATAATATATTTCTAGAAATCATTTCCTTAGGAAATTAAATTTTGTTATTGATTTCTCTGTTCATGTTATTGTATACTGTCAGAAATTAGTTGTTTAAGAATTAACTCTAGCTTATTGTAGTCTTGATACTGATTGGCATTAATCTGAAGTTTGTTATCTTGAGCTTCTGTTCTTGGCTTCAAACCTAGGCACATCTTTGACAATATAGAAGAAATTATTACCCAGGAATATCAGGCCCCATGGATAAAAGGAACCAGAATAGGAGTTTCCTGTCTCATAGATAGTACCACAGCACGTAGTTACTTAAAACACTTCTGCTGAATAAACAACTCAGCCAGGGAGGGAAAAAAATCCCCAGCATAGGCTGGCTATAGGGATGCTCCATAGACAAGGAGGGTAGAGACAGGCCTGAACAAAGAAACCTTTGAAGATAAAGCCCACATTGGGAATGAACCTTTGTCTCAGATTGGGAAAAAAAAAAAGATTGATAATATATTAATTGACGGTAACGGTGATATACAACAAGAGATAGGGGGAAAAAAAGAAATTGTACATAAATACTACGAAGAGTTATATAAAAAGGAAGAAATAAATGAGGATAGAATAAGAATTATTTAGATGAAATTAAAGATAAAGAAATTGAAGAAGAAATGATAGAAAACCTTAAAAAGGATATATCGTGGTCTGAACTGAAATCGGCATAGAGAACAAAAAACAACAAAGCCCCGGGGTCCTGACGGAATCCCAGGAGTTATATAAAATAATTGCAGACACGATTGGATCATTTATGTTGGAAATTTTCAATGAAGATTATTGGCAGCTAGATTGCCGGACTCATGGAGGGGAGCACTGATTTCATTGATCCCGAAGGAAGGACTCTGAACCCAGATATATTACAATTATAGACTGATTTTTACTATTAAATACCGATTACAAAATATTTGCCTCCATTATAGCTAATAGACTAAAAGAATATTAAGCTTATATATAAGATGAAGATCAAAATGGATTTCTTCCGACTAGACAGATTAGCAATAACTCAAGAACAGTATTAGATATTAGAATTTTATGAAGCCCACCCTGAGAAAAGATTGCACTTATGTTTTTAGACGCTGAAAGGGCCTTTGATAATTTAAATTGGCAATTCTTAATACAAAAAATATATAATATGAAATTAGGCACAATTTGAAAATATTATAACAACTATTATATACACACACACAGGCCAAAATTATAGTAAATGGGGAATATACTTGTCCAATAAAAAATAGAAAAAGGAGTTAGACAAGGCTGCCCACTCTCGCCCTGCCCTTCATATTCGCATTAGAAAACTTACTAATTAAGTAGACAAAATCCAGAGATAAAAGGACCTAGATTAAATCAGAAGAATACAAATTACAAGCATTTGCTGATGATTTGGTTTTTTTCATTGAAGATCCATTGAAAGAGGACAAAAATTGATTAAAGAAATAGAACAATTTGGAGCAATAGCAGGACTTAAAATTAATAGGAAAAAAAACAAAATTAATGACTAAAAACTTACAGAAAAGCAGAAAAAAGAACTAGAAGAAATTATGGGAATACAAGTGACAAAGAAAGTTAAATATTTAGGAATATGGTTGACAGCACATTGTAAGGCACTTAAGAAAACAACTACGATAAATTGATGCTTCAGGGTAAAGAAGGATCTAGAATTATGAGGCAAATTACAACTTTCACTATTGGGAAAGATTGCTACGTGTTAATGAAATATCCTCCCAAAATTTTTATATCTATTTCAGATAATTCCAATTAAATTACATAAGAAATTTTTCGAAGACTCAATAAAATTATTGCTAAATTTATTTGGCAAGGGGAAAAAACCAGAATAAATTTAAAAGCAATGCAGGAATATGAGGAGCAGGGGAGGGTTGGCACTTCCAAACTTGGGAATTGTATTATACAGCTGCCACCCTAGTATGGTTAAAAGATGGGGTAAACTTAAATAATAAGAGAATCTTATTTTTAGAGGGCACACAACTTACAAAGGGGGTGACATGCTTTTTATGGGATGTAGGAAAAATTACCCAGAATACTGTCACAGACGACACTTAATTAGAGACTATAATTAGAGAATATAACTAGATTTTACAATCTACACACAAACGCATACAAAGAAAATGCATATAAACTGTTTTATAGATGGCACTTTCCTCTCTTTGAGATTGGCGAAAAGGTGCCCCAAAATGAGTCAAAATGTGGAAATGTAAAAAGAAAGAGGGAATTTTTTCCCACATGTGTGGTCATGCATAGAAGCCCAAAAATATTGGAGATAATAAGAAATTGGCTAGAAGATATATATAAAGAACAGATCGAATATAAACGAGAATCTTTTCTACTAGGGATTTTTGACAAAGAAATATCAAAAAAGACAAAATATATTACAATACATATTTAACAGCAGCTAGGTTGGCTTTTGCTCAGTGTTGGAAGCACCCACAGATTCCTACAAAGGAGATGATTATCCAAAAACTTTCAACTGTGCAGAAATGGACAGATTAACATCAGCTCTAAAAAACAAAGAAACTTCAATATATTTTAATAGCTGGAATTTTGGTATAAGTGGTTAGAACAAAGATGAATTTTATAATATAGGATAGAAAGAATAAGATAAATTTATATGAGTGATGTATAAATTCTTGTCAAGATAAAGTGTTTAGAGATAATAAACCAAAAGGAAGAAAAGATCCCACAAATTGTCGAAAGTAAGAATATTTTTAACAAATCTCTTTTCTGTATTTTCTTTTTTTTTGCTTTTTGTTTTTTTTTCTGGTCCTCTTTTCCCATCCCCTCTTTTCCTTTTTTTTTTCTCCTACCCTTCAATTATATACATGTTATTATGTTGTTGTGTCTTTATTTTTTAATTGCAAAATCAATAAAATTTGTTTAAAAAAAAAAAGAAAGAAAATGCAACCAGATCCCTGACCATAGATCTGGAATCTCTATACCAAAAACAGCAATTCATCACCCACATTTGAACCATATAGTACATCTGATACCAGAGCTTGATCCTCAGACTCGGATAATCTTGCTCCTAGGGAGATATATTTTATGAATCCACAAAGTCAAAGCTCAGATCAGTGGCCCCCACAATGCTCCATACACTCAGAAATTAGACCTCGGGTGGGTCATTATAATGTTGCAGAAAAGAGGGACCACACTAGCTCTTTGTCTCAGGGAAAGATTTATTGTGCAAGGTTCAGCAGCATTCGCAAGCTTGAGGTTTGAACCCCAAAGGGTAGTTACACACAAGTTTTTATACCTTGCAAACCAGGATATTGATTGTTGTGTAAAAATGCACCCACTTCATGGGTCATGTAAACCAGGGGTCCCTGGGTCACGTCGACCAGGGGTTTCTGCCATTTGGCCATGTATACATCAACCCCTGGTGATAATAGAACAGGATACATAAGCCATGCCTGACTACCATATAAGGATATAAATTTGCCAATTTCCTGGTCTCTTTGTTTCTGCCTAGTAAGGCAGATAGGGTAATTTATCTCCTTGTCCCATGGTCAATGGAGTCTGGCTGTTGTTATCCAGCCCAATCTTATCTGGATGTCAACTTTCTACTTTATTCCCCCCTTTGATACTCTTCTGCTTTTTCAGGGAGAGTGTCAGGCGGTGCTGCATTCAAAATCCAAGAGAGAAATACTTATTGTAGTATTTCTGAGCTTGTTGTAGTATTTGGCCTCTCAGCACTTGTGGCACATACAACTTGGTCCCCACCCAAGCCAAACCATCTCTAACTTGTTTAGTCTTTCGAATGAACCAAGAACCAATCATCAAGTTTTAAAGCTTCTTTTACTTTGTTGGTTAGGTCATTCGATAAATCCACCTTCTTGTTTCTTCTTTTGGGTTCTGGTGATCATTGGGGTGGCTAGATGTTTGGTCGAAACAATTGGACTTATCACCTCCTGGCGAATACTATTATATTGGGGTTTGTCTAGAGAGAGCATCCGCCATGAAAGTTCTTCCCCCCTGGAATGTATTTCAGTGAGAAATTGAAACCGCTTGAAATACTGGGCCCAGCGAACTTGTTTAGGGGACAGCTTCTGAGGTGTTTTAAGGCTTCCAAATTTTTTATGATCAGTCCATACCTCAAATGGATGTTTTGCTCCTTCCAGGAAATGTCTCCAGGTCAGTAAGGCCAACGAACTGCAAAAGCTTCTTTTTCCCAGACCGGCCCACCTTCTCCTGGTTTCAGACAGCTTACGGGACGTATAACGCACAAGGCTGTAAGGTCCCTTTCTCGTTGATTTGAAGTAACACCGCTCCAATAGCCACATCACTTGCATCAGCTTTAATCATGAAAGGAGTTTCCAATATCGGGTGCTTCAGACCTGGTTCTGCGTGCAAACAGTCGTTTTAGCTTCTCAAAAGCTGCTTGGCACTCCATGGACCACTCAATGGCTTACTCGGCCTTGGCTTCAACCTCCCATTTAGTTTTTGAGAGATTTGTGGATGGGCATTGCTATCTTAGCAAAAGTCGGGATAAATTGCTGGTAAAAATTTGCAAATCCCAAGAAGCTTTGAAAGTTGTTTTCTGGTATGTGGTGGAGCCGCATTCCAATACGGCATGCACTTTTCTCTGGATCCATTTCTATGCCCTCAGATGAAATGTGATATCCCAATTTTCTCTTGATGGAATTCACACTTGGAATAGTTTAGCATACAATTAGCGGCACACATTTCTGTAGAACTGACTGCAACCAGTTTCACATGTTCATCCAGAGTTTCCGTGTAGATAAGGATGTCATCAAGATAAACCAGAACTCCCCTGTATAAATGTTCATGTACTCTTGATTGATCATCTGCATGAATAACAGCTGGGGCCCCTTGTAAAACCAAAAAGGAAGAATGTTGAATTGGAAGCAACCCATTGGGCAGTTAAAAGCTGTCTTCCACTTATCCCCTTTCTTAATTCGAATTCGGTAGTATGCTTCTCTCAAATCCAACTTCATGAAAATCTGTTTCCTTGGCTAGTGGGCCAACATGTCCTTTATCAAAGGCAGGGGGTACATGTTTTCCAACAGAAATGGCGTTCAAAATTTCTGTAATCCACCCACCAAAGCATTTGGAACCATCTTTCTTTTCATGGAACAACGTGGGGGTTGCTACCCGGGGCCTAGCTGGTTGGATGAAACCACGTTCCAGATTATTATCTATAAACAAGTCTTAGCTCCTCTAATTCCCGTGGTGTCATTGAGTACAACTTCGGTTTCGGGAGCTTCACCCCAGGCAAAATTTCATAGCACAGTCTGTTGACCTGTGAGGCAGGAGCTCATCCGAGGCCTTCTCACTGAACACTTCCTTTAAATCCCAATACTCTTTTGGAATTTTCTCCTCCCCTTTCACCGGGTTCGGTACCTGTGGAAGCTATTTCAATCAGAATCTTAAGCTTCGGCTGAGATCTCCCCTCTTTTTTCCGGTCGTTGCTTGGTGCGTATGTGGCCAACAACCCCTTCCTCCAATTAACCTGGAGGTTCCACTTCCGGAGCCAGGGTAAATCCCAGTACTAATGGTTGCTCCATCCCAGGGACACCAATAAAGTGCAGAGTCTCATCGTGGTTTCCCATGATCATTTCTAGAGGTTTCATGATAAAAGTGTGCAGGGCAACCTCCAGCCACTGATCCATCTAATTGGGCAAAGGAAATGGGCACCTTTAAAGGTTTTAGTTTTAAGGTCCAATTTTCTCCACTACTTCTGTGTTGATTATAAATCTTGTGCACCGCAGAATCTTTAATAGGGCTAGTCATCGTGGTTTTCCATGATCATTTCTAGAGGTTCCATGATAAGCATGCAGGGCAACCTCCAGCCACTGATCCATATAATTGGGCAAAGGAAATGGGCACCTTTAAAGGTTTTAGTTTTAGGTCCATTTTCTCCACTACTTCTGTGTTGATTATAAACCTTGTGCCCCAGAATACTAATAGGGCTAGCATTTCCCCTCGACCCCTGTACCATCAACTTCACCGGAATGGTCATAGGGCCCACACTTGGACTTACCAGGAAGTCGTCTTCCAAGTTGAAATCGTCCTCCTCAGGGGTAACCAGGGTGTCTGACTCTTCTTCCATGGGAGGGGTGACCTCTGCATCTCTTTGACTTTAGTTGCTGCTTCGCGAGCCTTCGCTGGGGATTTTTCAGGTTTTTTCCCTTCCTTTTGGCGCCCCCTTTGGTTCCAGCTTGACTTTGCAGTTTTACAGCCTGGTGACCTTCCTTCCCACATCGAAAACAGGCAAAGGGGTTGGGTCTTGCCATCACTCCTCCCCTCTGAGGTTTGGGAATCTCTTGAGGATGTGGGGGGAAGGTTTGCTCCACCCCAGAACCCCCCGCCGTCTGCTTTGGGTTAAATCAATTTTCCACTTCTTCTGCCAGCAAGTAACCACATCTGCAAGTCATTGGGGTCTTTTCTAGCATGCATCTCTGGTACACATCTTCATTTAAACCATCTTTAAATGCTTCTGTCCAGGGCTTCCTGGGACCAGCCTTGGATATGACCTGCTAACTGTCTAAATTCTTGGGTGTAGCCAGACAATGACCTCTGGCCCTGAATTTATGGTCTTCATCCTGATCTGGGCCTTGCGCTCTGCCCAATGGGTCCTCAAATCTAGCTCAGTGCAGTCATGAACAGGTTATAATTCAATCAACTGGGGAGCATTATCATTATGCAAGGTCACCATCCACTCTGCAGCTGTTCCCTCCAGAGCCTGGTAACACACCTCACTTTGGCTGCTTCTGAGGGAAAATCCTCCCAATATTCTTCCATAATGCTCCAAATTTGGGCTAGGAAAAATCCCAAGGTTTTGGATCTCCCCCGTTATCTTACTTCTAACGGAGGCAGCCTAGGAGGCTCTACGCCTTCTTGGAATTACACCTCCGCGCTGAGGGCCCCGGGGCTGCTGCTGGATCGGGTTGATTTATGGGAGAGGGGGCAGCTCTGCTTCTTGTAGCTGAGGCTATTCCCCCTCCCCCTTCATACCTTTGTGCAGCTTGGGGTTGTTCAAAGGTTTCATCAAGGAGGCCTCCTGGCTTGATTCGTGAGAGTTCTCTCTTTTCCTTCTCTTGCCATGGCTCCTCTTTTCCACGCTGGTGGGTGATGGTGATCCCGGGGGGGGGGGTCCTTTTCAGATCTTTCCAGCCAACCCCCACCGACCATCTGGGCTTCACAGCTGGATCCTCTCCAGATTGAGCTCTGCTACGATTGGGCTTCCTGTACCAGCAAAGAATCTTGCCCTCCAATGGGCTCCCAGATCTTCCTGGTCACTTCGTTGAAGAATGACATGATGTTCAGGCCCCCTCAGAAGAAAATTGGGTATTTTCCTCTGGGTGGGCCTAGTAGAGGGAGATTCAGAATAATGTAAGGTGGTGCTCCAATCAAAATCCAAGAAAGAAATACTTAGACTCTTTAATTTAGAGAAAAGTTATCTTTTACTGAAAGTGAAGTGGTAGCAACAAGAGAATTCTGAATCTGAGGAATTAGGTGCATAAATCACATATACAAAGTGATGGAAGTGTTCCCACCCCCAATAGTTCAAATGAAACTTCCAATTTAGAAATTGTGAATATGAATCATTTGTGGGCATCTTCATTCAGGTGATGATGAGGCCTCTGTCCATTGACCTTGGCATACTTTGATAATGGGTTGCAGTTGCGCAGAGAAAAGAAGGCTAAGCGAGAAATAGAAACCTAACTCTGATGTATGCTTCCCCCCCCTTCATTTACACAACAGAGAAATTCATCCCATTCTCCCCTCCCCCCGTTTCTTATGACAGCCAAAAGATGCAAAGCAATAGTAGAAGATCTTGAAGGCTGACAAAGAGTTTCATCAGGATCTTCCTGAGCCAACCTGTCATAATCCCACATGGCCATGACCTGGGTCGTGGCCTTATGCTCAACTAATAAGGATAGGCTATTGGAAATGGTCCTTACAAAGATTAGAAGTACACATGGAAGAATTACACATCCTGAAGCAATTAAACCTATTAGCAATACTATAGCTTGTGAGCCAGGAAACTTTGGCCACCATCCAGAGAAAACATCAGCTAGGTTGAAACCATTCCAAGTTTGAACTGGGATGTGGGCAACTTTTACCATTTTATCAGTAATTTCTTTAATGACTTTTCCACTGTCATCTATTTCAATGCAGCAATTGGACAAATTGAATTTCCCATACACACCTCCTTCTTTCGCTAACAGGTAGTCGAGGGCCAATCGATTTTGCATGATATATGTCCTAGAGTTGACACTTTCTGTAGCTAGTTTGGTGAGGCCTTTTATGTTTCATTCATGATGATTTCCACCACTGCTTGGAGTCGAATTAAGCGATTTATTAGATAGATGGGGATATGGTATCCATACGTGCCATCTACGGTCCAAGTGGTTGGTCTATTTATCTGAATAATTCGCTCTGAGGGCCATTCATTGTCCTTCCAATTGCCAATTTGGTCTTTCTCAATTAAAGTAGTATCAACATGACATTTCTGCCGGATGTTGCCTATTTTGTCATAAACTGGTTCTCCTAAGACCTGCCTTTTCCTTAATGGAAGGAGAAAGAAGCCTGGCCTGATTGTTCTGAGCACACACGCTCCACACCAGTTAGGTGGAAACTGACTATAGGCAAACTTTCCACATATCCAATACACTCCATCAGGTGCCAGCCAGATGAGTGATGTATTCTGGGGCTGTGAAAGGTTATGTATTCTGGGGCTGTGAAGGTAACATTATGTAATGTTTTTGCCTCTGCATCTGGTTCCTGTTGCTTCTAGACCACCACTGGCCATTATTCCAGATTAATGATCCTACCTGCACAGAGTCTTTCATGGTGTTTCGGATGAAACACACAGATCCAACCAGATTTGAGGTCAGGGCCCAATCCCCATCTTTCCCTGGAGTGGCTGTGAGATTACCTTGTTGTTCCATTTCCAATATTTTAGAATAATTAAGCTCCTGTGCTTCCCAAGGCCATTTTTCTCCAATGTTAGTACTGCCACAGACAAAACAGTTACTCACATTCATAGCATTAGCAACATCCTCTGCTAGTTGTACAAAGGTGTTGGTAACTTTAGAGGGGAGTTCATATATATTTAACTTATCTATTTCCTGATAGAAAGACCAAAATAGGCGCTTCTGGTGACTGGTGGTTCAGGTTTGTTTTGTGACGTGAACTTGGAGAACAGTCCCAGCTTCCCTTCCCATATATTTGCAGACCGAAGACTATCTTTGCATCTATAGCATTCTGCACAAGTTTCAGGATCAATACTATCGGGTTGGATTCCCCCTTCTTGTAATTACTCCCCACTACTCCTTTGCGGAGTCTGAACTGGAACTGACAGCTTGGGCCCATGCTCCAGGTGGAAAATGTCATGCAGTTCCAGGCTGGGCAATAATTCCATGATAGGCTTTTACAATCTCCTCCAGTGTGGGCACTACATGAATATTTATCATTAAACATATAAGTCCTTTCCCAATCCAGGCCCCCACATCCTCCTTTCGGGAAACAATTCCAGTTGATCACTTTACAGGCATCAAATTGTAAGTCTATCTCTCTGCCCAGGCTGGATATTACATTTTGGGTGACTTCTTCGGGCTGCCCACAACCAAGACTGTTTAGAGTGACCTGGTAGCTTGTGGTAGCTTGTGGTAGCTTGGTTTGGGTTATTACATTCTATTCCCCTAGTACCATTACATCTCTGATATTCTGTGCCATTCACTGAACACTTCTTGAGGTTAAACTGTTTGCATGCTGGGGATTTATGAGTATGACAGACTAAAGCTTTGGTGATCTTGTTTCCTGTCATTGTGGTGTGAATGCAATCCTGGCACTCTTTATATCTTCTAACTGTTCTGTGTGAAGGCATGGGGGTGATCGGATCTCTCTTTGCAGCCCTCTTTGACTCCTGTCCCTGAGGATGTACCTTATAGCATTTGTTACTACAAACATCATAAGTTCGAGAAGAGTAAATACACTTGGTTGTATTCTGACAGGGTGTGGTACTGATGAGTTATACACAAAACCCTGGCTTGTTCCTGCCTTTTTCAGACATTGGTCACACTGGGGTAAACTCCTTATGATTCATTTATTGCTTCTGGGTTCATTTCTGGCTAGAGACACGATACACATTCCTTTCCATCCCAGGTGGAGGGTAGACAAATCTTTGGCCTCCAATTGTTGCAATATTGGGGCTCTACAGTTGAGTGTGATGTTTACATCCAGCAACCTTTCCCTCATGGTCAGTGAACCTCCAGCATACCCGGGACACATTCCTCGCCTCAATACTACTCCCAAATATTCACATATTGCCATGGAATCCCCTACTTGTCCCAAACATTTGTGCATGATTGCGACACCAAATTGGCATGACTCCCAACAAGGGTGTGCACCAGGAGGCTCTGATAACTATACTTGAGGATGTACTGAGATAATGAGGTTGTCACAAAGAGGGGCTATCCCTACTGCGTAGCCTTGTATAATCCCTGGGGTAGTATTCCCATACGGGGTCCATTGTCCATAATTAATAACACATACAGGGGGCCCTAATAATTCTGCTACTAACAATCCCAATACCATTACTTTTGTCCTCATGATGGCTTCTTTGTCTGTGTGTTGAGAGCCAGCTTCCGAGGTGGCCCAGCAAGGTGACTTCTGAGGCTGTGCAGAGAGAACCTTTTGCCGGTAAGGTTCAGCAGAACACTCTCCTGATGATACATGATATGCAAGCAACAATACCAGCTAAAACAACTATGACTGCCAGTGAAAAGTACATATGGCTCTGAGTCATTACTTGGCAGTTTTCCTTCTAAAGGTCAACTTCAAAGGTTCCTCATTGGTCTCTGTCTCCCATTGGGTTGGATCACTTTGAGATGCACTTTTGAGCCTAGTCCAGTGGATCCAGGATTTGAAGGTTTTAACTGTGAGGGGAGAAACCGTAACTACAGTATATGGTCCTTTCCATCTTCCTACCAGGAGCTCATTTTTCCAGTGTTTAACCCATACCCTATCACCTGGCTGGAACTAGTGGCACTGAGTTGTCAATGAGGGGGGGGGTGTTCTACCACATATTGCCTTGCTGTTAATCTGCTTGTTTAAAGCTTGCATTTGTACCAGCAACTCCCTACTATCTATTCCCCCCTTATGAGTCAATTCTGGCCACCCAGTTAATTGATGGTGTGCGGTATGCAGTTTCCTGAGCTTCCTGCCATATAAAAGTGTCTTTCTCCCCTCCCTTTGTAGATTCATATAAACGGGCTGCTAGTATGGCATAATTTGGGATGTATAACCTAGAAAAGCCGAACACCCCTAGAAAGTCCCTCAGGACTTTTCTATTAGTAGGGGCTATAATTTGGGTGACTGCTAACTTTCTCTCAGTGCTCGTAGGCCTTTGGAGAGGTGGCATCCTAAGTACTTGACCTCCTTCCGCACAAGTTGGGCCTTAGACTTGGAGACCCTGTATCCTGCATCCTGCAATAACTTCAGTACAAAGTGGGTGTTCTTCAAACAATTCTTTTCGGTGGTTGCAGATACCAGGAGGTCATCCACATATTGAAGGAGAACATCTTGAGGATGGCAAGGGAGGAAATGTTCCAAGTCTCTACTAAGGGCTGCCCCAAAGAGTGTAGGAGAGTTTTTGAAGCCCTGCGGTAGTCTAGTCCAGGGGTCACCAACCTTTTGGACTTCAGGGACCACCAAACTCATAATTTTAGAACCCAGGGACCACTGACTGGTTCTGTGGGCATGGCCTAATTTTGGGATGTGGCTTGGTGGTCATGTGACTGGTTGGGCATGGCTTGTATGTAAATATTATAAATATTTAAATAAATATTGAATTTTTTATAAAAAAGAACAACTTTTACCCAAAATCAGGCAAAGCAGGCAGACTTAGTTGCTCACAGAATCATTGAGTGATCTATCTATCTGCCATTGGCTAGCTCAGTCTCTCAGATTTGCTTGGTGTGAGTCTGCACTGAATTTGCTTGCAAGCAAACCTTCAGTCCTAAGGGACGTTTCGCTGTGCTTAGCTAGAAAGCAAGAAATCCAACCCTTTCCTGCTTCCTAGCTCATCTAAATCTCCCAGCATAGCAGAACAGATGGTCAGAAAAAGGAGAAATATCAACTTAGCAGACAAGTTTGCCAGGTAAGGAACGAGTGGGTGGGGAGGGTTCCTGCGGGCCATGTGGGCTGAGCAGCCTTGTATTTCTGTGCAGCCTGGATTAATTGCTTTGCAGGATGCTCTGGGGGTGAGATTTCTCTGTGGCCCACCAAAATTTTATCAAAGCCCATCGGTTGGCAACCACTGGTCTAGTACACGTCTACTGAGCCCTGTGACCGGTTTTTGGGTCCTCCTATTCAAACACAAACAGGGGCTGGCTTCTCAGGTGAATGGGGATAGTGAAGAAGGTGTCTTTTAAGTCCAATACGGAGAACCACTGCGCTGTCCTGGGAATGGTGCTCAATAAAGTGTAAGGGTGGGCCACCACGGGGTGTATGATAATGGTGACTGAATTCATGGGTCTTAAATCCTGGACAGGCCTATATGTGCCATCCGGTTTCTTCACGGGAAGAATGGGGGTGTTCCAGGGGGACTGGGCAGTTCTGAGGATGCCCACCTTCAAATACTTGGAAATGCTCACTTGGATTGACTGGACTGCATCCTGCGAATAATGTCACTGCCTGACTTGAACAGGTTGGGCAGTCAGTTTCAAATCTATAATTATAGGAGACTGGTGTACAGCTAGTCCCAGAGGGTTATCTTCTGCCCAGGTCACTGGAGTTCCAAATTCCTCCCACTTATTTCCCTGAGTCACTTCATGTAACACCATGATTCACCATGTATTCTTCGGTGGATGGTGAATTTGTAAGTCATGGCCCTCCTCTGAGAAGATGACAGTCACTTGTAATTTAGTGAGCAGGTCCCTTCCTAAAAGTGGAATGGAACACTCCAGCATGTACAAAAACTGATGCTGGAGGGTCGTTTCTCCTAATTGACATAAGGCTGATTGTAACATAGTCCATCCTTGGACTTGAATCTGTTGCTCACTAGGGGGAGCAATTGGCCTAGTAATAACAGACTGGCTAGCTCCCGTTTCTAGTAGAAAAGAGGTGTCTTTTCCTCCCACCTTAATCTTAACCAGTGGCTCTGAGGGTGGGGCCTCAAAGCCCAGTCCCTGTCAACCCATCCATTGGGATCCTGCCAATCCTATCAGTTCCCTATCATCTGATTCCCTTCACCAATTACTTCCTCTATTGGGGAAGGCAGAAAATCTGGACTGGAAGTCTCTGCATCCCCATGGCCCCCCTCTTCCCCGGTTGCTGGTCGCTGTGGGCATTCCCTCTGCCAGTGGCCCTCCCCTTTGCATCAGGCACACTGGTTGGGGCCGAGGGCTGTCCCTCCTAATGCAGTTGCAAACAGCTCTGCCTTCTTTTGCATTCAGCCTTCCCATTCCTTCTTCTCAACCTTATCCCTATTGACATACACTTTTCTAGCAACCTCCATTAACTGGGAAGTGTTCATCCCCAAGGCTCCCTCTAGTCTCTGAAGTTTTCTTCTGATATACTCTGCACTTTGAGCTATAAATTTTTCATTCAGCTGGGCCAAATTCACTGGAGCCGTAATGTCAATTTGGGCATACTGGTCATAGACCTCAATCAATCTTTGGAGAAATGCTTCCGGGCTCTCATTAGGTTCTTGCAGGACAGTACCTAGTTTGGAGAAATTGACTGGGGGTTTGCCTGTGCGTTTGAGAGCTTCTAAGACCAGAGCACAGTATTCGACCAACCGGGTCATGTGGTCATTATTATGAGGATCCCAATTAGGGTTTTCTTCAGCTGCCCTCTCTGTTCGTTGATTTGCCTGATTATCATCGGGGTATCTTTCTTTCAAAATTTTATTACGGGCCATCCTCCATTTTTCTTGCTCCTCCACTGTGAGAAGTATTCCTAATAACTGTTAATATCAGTCCAGGTTGGCAGATGACTCTGCATAATGGTTTGGAGGAGATTTACCACTTCATGAGGTTTAGTTGAGAAATGCCCATAACGTTGCTTCCAATTAAGGAGATCAGTAGTTATAAAAGGACTACATTGGAATATGGCAGCCATGGCGGGCTGTCCTTGGGTGTCCATAATCTGTGGTGGACTTGCCTAAGGGGAGCAATTGTTTCTGCCTTTTGATCTTTACTTTTAGTTCTCCAGGGTACAGGGATTTCTTTCTCAGAGTCCTACTAACTTTCTACCTTCTGGGGTAGTTTGTTTTGGTCTGGCACCTTGGTCGCCTGTAGCCTGGGGTTGTATAGGTACAGCTGTGATGTCCGGCAGGGGTAAGGGAAGATATACAGGAACATAGGGTGGGGGTCTTTCCTCCTGTTCCTCCCTCTCTCAATCTTCGTTCAGAATAGGGGGGTCCCTTCTTTTGGGCATTTTGACAGGACCCTTCAATATAGAACAGTTAACAAAATGCACATTAATTCAGTGCGGCATTTCCATAATCATTCAGGATTCTGTTTCACTATAATTTGCAACTGATCAATGTGTGGATATTGATCAGGGTGACCATATTTTGGGTTGGTGACCATCTGGTGGACTTGGTCTATTATGCGGAGATCTACCATTCCCTCTGGAGGCCACCCTACGCTGAAGGTGGGCCATTCACTTTCATAAAATACTTTGAGTTTGTGTTTGGTAGCTTGGGGGTCTCCATAATTTCCACTAAAACCTTTCTTAAAATTATTCAACATACATTGGAATGGTGTCTGTGGGACACTTCCTCCTCCCATTTCTAAAGCACTGCCACTGACTCAGAGTGCCAGACGTTCCAACAGTCACTACACGAGAACTGCAATGGCTTAACCTTCCACACAACTTATCTGTACTATGTTAGGACAGCCATCCTGAGCCCAGGGGGGTGATCAGGCCCCCTCTTCTATCCTCAAGCAGGATAGGTACCATCACTACAATATACTCGCCTGCTGGCAGGTCTTCCTTCAACGTCCTGGCCAGGTATCATTCAGACTGTCTCTTTTCCTGGATCACAGAGAGTCCTTTGGCTGACTGGTTGTGCCTTCATTGACACTGACCTGTTCCTCCCCCCTTTCAGAATCAAAGGCCCCCGTGACACCTGAAGAGATGGATGGAGCAGGGCTCTGCTGGGTCCGGTTCCTGGTCTGTCCCACCAGAGTCACCAGAAATGTTGCAGAAAAGAGGGACCACACCAGCTCTTTGTCTCAGGGAAAGATTTATTGAGCAAGGTTCAGCAGCATTAGCAAGCTCGAGGTTTGAACCCCGAAGGGTAGTTACACACAAGTTTTTATACCTTGCAAACCAGAATATTGATTGTTGTGTAAAAATAAACCACTTCCTGGGTCACGTAAACCAGGGGTCCCTGGGTCATGTAGGCCAGGGGTTTCTGCCATTTGGTCATGTATACATCAACCCCTGGTGATAATAGAACAGGATACATTAGCCATGCCTTAGTACCATATAAGTAAGGCAGAAAGGATAATTTATCTCTTTGTTGCATGGTCAATGGAGTCTGGCTGTTGTTGTCCAGCCCAATCTTATCTGGATGCCACCTTTCTACTTTAATAGGAGATGTCTATTTAGGAAGCATGCACAAACCAACCTCTGTTAGCAGCATGTTGACAAGCACACGAGAGAATGGGCATCGTTCCATTTTTCAGCCAAGCCACAACCAATTCCTCTTAAAAGAACCACAGTACATTAACTCATTTGCCTTGTCCCTTCCTAGGATCTTTTAGTGATAACTCAACTGTGACAGTGACCAAGGTGCACAGTCTTCCAAAAGTACACAGTCTTCCAAAAGATGGAAGATGACAATCAGATGGCAACATCTACATCTACTGAAGACAAACTCCCTTTTGAAAAGACAGAGCAGGGATTAGTCAAAGAAGATAGTGACAACTGGGTCACCCCTCTTCCCCTTCAGACCACAGAGACGATGCCTACCTAGCAATAAATAACAAACTGTAACATCTTCAAGAAAACAGCCAAACTCAGACACCACCAAGGTCCCCTCATTCAACCCTGAGCTACAAATACTGCAAAGATTCCTCATGTCCACCCTTTAAGCAATTCTAGTGAAAAGGAGCAATCAACTTCCTAGATCTTATTCTTCTCTCTCTTTCCAAAACTGACTATCCTGAACCAAACTTTGTGACAGATAAAAACCTGAAAATTATTAAAATTCTGGCATGGCAAACACTTACCTTCAATAATAATAATTACTGCCACCTAAATATCATGAAATAAAAATAAAAATAAATTTATTTTTATAAATAAAAATAAAAGGTCTCAGAACACTTTCATGAATTTTGCCATCTCTAATGTAAAACAACACATATCCTTCATCCCTATGATATTGTGTGGAAGCTTGTAAAAAATCCCTGATCTTGGAATATAATTTCAATTCACTCAATTTTAATTAAATTCAATGTAAATTAAATTACATTTTAATTCTAATTCAGTCTGTGGCTGTGTTTCAGAGAGAGGCCCCAATCCTCAAAAAATTCAGGGTCTTAATGCCCTGTCACATCTGCTGACGGATGCAAAAAGTATGTAAAAAGGACACAGCGGATGAGAAAATTCTCCATCTGTTGTTATCCACTCTCAAAAGTGCCCCAAATTTGCATAAACAGAGCGGACAACAACGGAAAGGAACCGGGGGAGGATCGTAAGCGAGGAGTGGTAAGCAGGTGCTCCATGGCAAGGCCTAGTCGGATTGTAAGCAGATGGATAGTGGGATGCACATCTGCAGCGGCTTCTGGGGAGCCACATTGAAGTTGGACACGCACTGCAAGAAAGGAGCGGATGCAGAGCATGATGCCTAGGCGGATACAGCGGATGCATCACGATGCCAAGCAGATGGCCTAGCGGAATGCCAAAGCGTTTCGCTGCACATGCGGGGAGGATGATTTTGCCGTCAGCACCCGGCGGATATAACAAGGGAAGCAGTTTCGCAAGCAGGTCCACCAATTTTCAGGGAAAGACCTGTCTGCCAGGACACATCTTCCTAGGGCCAGCAACCATTGTGGAAGAAGAGGAAGCCTGTTGCCTACTCCTGCCAGCCTGGCACAAAGGAAAAGGGCCCAACCATCCACCCCCTGGCGTTGACTCTCGCTTCTGCTGCGTGTCTTCTGCCTGCTGTGCTGACTCTGACTTGGCTGGTGGGCTTCGTGGCTTGCTGGGCTCCTGGTGCTGGTTGCTTAACTCTGCTGGTGCTGCCTCCTCTGGTGCTGGTGCTCCTGCCTGGTGCTTTAACTCTGCTGATGCTGGGGCTTTCTTGCTGCTCGGGCTCGACTCTGCTGGTGCTGGGCTTTCTTGCTAGTCGCTGCTTCCCTGTGCTGGTGTTTCTGCTGGTGCTTACTCTTGCTCATTGCTGGTGCTTCTGCTGGTGCTTACCTTCTGCTGGGTGCTGCTCCTGGTGCTGGGGCTTCTTGCTGCGTGCTGACTCGTTCGCTCCTTGGTGCTGCTGGTCTGCGTGGTGCTCGCTGGTCCTGCTTTGCTGCTTGCTTGTTGTTCTCCTTGCTGCTGCGTGGTTGGTTGGAGACTCAGCCCCTAAAACCTCAAAGCCCCCTTCTAATGAGGGCAGAAGGCCCGCCAGAGGGAGGAAGAGGCATCCTGTGATAGGAAGAGGAGACAGTAACTCCCATAGAAAGAGGAACATGCAGTGAGGTGCTCGAATGGCCTGAGGGAGAACGTCAGTACCTCTGGGCGGAAGGGACACAGGCTCTATCAGACACCAAAAGCGGAAGAGCAGGCGGCGACTTTTGGACGTGAGAAGGCGGGAGCCTGGGATACACTCTTCCGGAGGTCCTCCTCGGGTTCGGCTGGAAGCACAGCACACCTGCGTACGGCTCAAAGCTGCACTACGAAGAAGTCTGGCCAGGCCGCGGTCAAGCAGACGGATCTGGCGGAGACCCTATGTGACGGTCCAAGTGCAAGCTTCTTAGAGGAGTGAGATCCGCCGACTAGGATGAGCAGCCCCTGTGACAAACGCCTCTCTTCTCAGGCAGCCCACAGAGAGCCAGTCCTCTTCTGGCCAAGCAAGTCGCTCCTGTTCAGGCAGGTAATTCCTGTGACGCGCCCCACGATGAGACTCCCCCGACAAGCTTCACTCCCTGTGCGGAGGACGTGGAGGACCCCCTGAAATGCAGTTGGAGCAAGGAAAGTATGCTGCACACCAGAGAACACCCCCCCCACCCCCAGCTGCACTCCACAGAAAGAAAGGCAAGAGAGCAGACAGGAGGGGCAGATCCACACTGTCCCTGCTGGAGATCAGGGACACCCTCAAAGCAGCGCCTGATCTTCCTCTCATTACCGGTACTCACCACCATTACCCATCCTCAAAACTGAAAGCCCTTCCTCCACCTACATCAACCAGACCTCATGGACATGTCCAATCACTAGTACCGTGATACTAAAGGATGATGGATCACAGGTCTTCTGCACACCCAGGCCCAGATGAACCCTGCTTCTGACCAGTCCAGGTCTGCTACCTCCACCCAGGTGATGTACACAGCCCTTCCAAGCTTTCCCAGGGCTCTCACCCTACCCAATCTGCACTGGACTACCAGGACATGTCTCCAACAAGCACAGGCACCCTTCCCAGTCCAGGCACAGGTACATCGTTGGACTGTCACACCGATGCGATGCCACCGAGCCACTTGATGCCAGTACCACCGATTGCCACACCCGATTGCCACCGAAAAAGCCCTAACCTCGAGCTCACGCTGCAGACCAGACAGCCCCACTACACTCCTCCTTCCATCCAAACGCCACAGCCAAGCCGTGGCCTACACCCAACGACACATGTCATTTGGTCCTTTCGGGATTATGGAACAACCCGCATAGGTCACATGGAGGACAGGGCTCTACAAATCATAATGGAGTTGAGCCGAGGCTGTCTGGAGCGTTCCGTCCACACACCCATCTCAGAGGGCCAAGACCCACCGAATGGCGCCTTCAGATCCAGCACATCCCAGAGCAGCCACCTTCAACAGCCACTTGGACCCTTCACCCCTGACGATTAGGGGCACGCCTCCGCAGTGTGCTGATGAATAGTGCAGAGGACTGCTTACTGCTCTGTATTTTAATTTTGCTTGTGGACACTTTACTTGGGTCATTTTTGCTTTACAGTTTTTTATTAATAAAGTTTATACTTTGCTTGCACACACTTGGTGTCACTTCTTTTTAGTTAAAGTAAAAGTCTTTGGGTGAAACTTTTAGAATGGTTTGAAGCCTTTGCATGCTGTCGGGATGGGGTAGAGTGGGATGGAGGATCTTGGAGTGAAGGGAGTACTGGGATGGTTTAGCATTGTGGTGTTCAGTGATAGCAGTGGGATAAATTGGGCAGGGGATACCTTTAATGTGGAATGGGTAATAGCTTGGATGGGAGGATACTGCGGGCAGGGAGATAGCCTGTGGATGCGGGGAATAACCTGTGGGATGGTGCTGGGCGGTTAGGATACCTGTGGGATGGGTAATAGCTCTGTGGGATAAGATGAAGTCTCCAGTGCAAGCATAGGTGACTTGTTATGGTCCACCCTCCCAGGTGCCACACCTGATGCGCCTCTTATAGTCTATAACAATTTCAAGTAATTCATCATACCCACATTATAACCATACAACCCAATCCCCCAAAAAATAAAACAATCCACAATCACTTTTTAGATATTCTATATTAAGATCCGTAAGTTCATTGTAGGGCTACTTCAGACATACCATGGCACAATCTCAGTGCCAGTGTGATAGACAAGGCTTCAAGGAAGCATCCATTAAGCATTCTACTATCCCTGTCTTGCCACTCCACATCGCTCAGCTTGGGGAGTTTTGCACCAGTGTTTCAGGAGGTTGCGCTGCTTCTACCACTTCATTGAGCTCTTTTGGGCCTTTGCACCATCCTTCAGTGTCTATCAGGGTTTTGCCTTGCCTGCCATTCCCCAGGCTTCCATGTTCCCCATTGACTTGTGTGTCCGCGCTCGGCAACGGCCAAACAGGCTACGCTAGTCACTGTCATCCACATGCAAACCTCAATGTACAATGCACCTTCGTACGGGTGCACATGAGATTGTACAGGATGCAGCAAGCTTCCCACAGATCCTCTCATGTCTCTTTGGGCGATCTGACATTGGCTTGGTGAGAAGTACCGGAACCTGTGGGCCAATGCATCAAAATGAATTCTCCCACACCCGCCTTGCCGCTGGACAGTTGCGTGTAGTTGAATAATCCTCTCCTTCATCGTGGTGGGACATCCTGAAAGTTTAAAGAGGTGCTTTTCTATGAGGGTAGGTTCTGAGGGTAGAAGGCCTTATATTCTCCCATACAGATGGGGTCACATCTTGTGTCTGTCGTTGGGGCAGGGGTTCTGGGAATTCTGGAGTATGGACCATTGATGATCCGGTTTGCATATCCGTCAAGGCTCACCTCCTTGCCTGAGGTGAGTTGGGACGTTGTATACCTGGGCATTCGTGAATGGCAACTGCAACACGTGTCTGCCCCTTGAAAGCATCGATGTACTATGACTTTTGTAGTCTAGCCTCAGATTCAGAATCTGCGATTTGATGTGAAGAGGATCCCTGATGCCAGAAGAAGCACATACTGAAGTTGTGATTAAGATGGGACCCTGAGGTTGGCTGGGCTTTGCAGGGCCATCGTTGACTTCCCATGATCGCGGTCACGGCCTGTGTGACCTCACCACGGTGTGGAGGGATTTTCCACTTCGATTACACTGCTCTGCAACTTTTCTTCCCAGCCTTTTCTTGTTCAGTGGAGGGGCATGGAGTGGAGTCTCCTCCGTATTCTTTCGATGATGGCTGCACCCACTATCCTCTGACCACAATGCTGATGTGTGTTTTGTTTTTGGCACCCTCAACGTTACTGGCATGCTTTACTTTCTGTACGATTTGGTCCCTTTAGGCAGGTGTGCAGAGTAAGTTTCCACCTTTTCAATAACCCAGGGTTCCAGGCTGGGCGTGGAAGTTGTGTTTTTCCCTTGAGTTCACGCAGCTGGTTTTTCCAAGACGCTCCATTCAACTTCTGTCTTAAATTTCTTGGTTTTTGGCTTGGCATGCTCATTAATTTGTTTTCTGGAATGCTCACAAGTGGTCTTCATTCCTCAGCTCCACCATCAGGCTTTTCTTCTAAATTCAGTCCGGTGACTCGCTCTTTTCTCAAGTTATCCATCTTCAGACGCAAGAACTTAACCTTCTTGGACTCCTTTCCTTGTGTCTTCCTCTGTGCTAGCACAGGATGAAAGAGCCGCTGTAGAGGGCATTCGCGACTGTTTGTAGAATAAGGCGGCTTACCAAAAGGCAGTGTGCGACGATCCATGTGGAGATGACTGGATGATGTTGGAAGAGCAAGAGCAAGGCTGAAGAGGTCTGCACAGCAGGGCTGGTGGACTGAAAGTGAGATCCAGGTGATTTCTCCCTCTTTTTATAGGAAATATCATTTTTCCACTAGGTGTCCTTTTGCATCCTCCAGGTATCCTGCAGACATCCTAAATATCCGAGATACGTCCCCTATATGAATGTTTTTTCCGTTTGAATGCTTTGTATGCGAGCTGCATCCGCTTTCATTCTTTCTACGTCTGTGCTACTAATGCTGCGTGTCCATTCCGCGTCCGTTTTGCTTCCTCCCTGTGTCCGTTTTCTGCTGGAGCGGATGTGAGTTGTGTGGACGTGCAGCGGATGCCTAGCGGATATAGCGGACGCGTAACGGATGACGATGGACGTATAACGGATGTTCCCCATATGCGTTGCGTTTGTATAACGGATGCGTTGGATACTTTATCCACTCCAAAAGTTTTGTGCAGCTCAAAACTTTTTGAGCGGATGAAATCACAGTAGATGGATGCTGTACGGATAGAGAGTATGAAAAACGGACGCAGTGAGTAAAGAACAGATGCATTGCGTTAACCAACGGATGGCAAGTTTTTCTCTCCGTTTAACATCCTCTTTCCATCCATTGGTCCTGTGTGACATGGGCTTAACCTATGAATTTATTTTGATGGTTATGATTGTATAAGTTATATAATAAAAAGTATAGTTTTAACAGAAATAGAGAGCAAAGTTGCAATAATAATGTTGCATAGAGAAGTGCATATTTTGAAAGTGTAAAACACAAGTCACTATTCCAGAGAAACAACTAGAAACCAGGAATATTGTCATTATGTTTTCTCCCATTCTATCCCCTTCCTCCACATATTACAAGGTAATTATTGAAATCCACGAAATCTGAACTTTAAAAAAATAAGATATGTAGGTGTAGAATTTATTTTTCACATTCAACTCTTTCTCTCCATCCTGACAGTTGTACTATCAAAAACAACATAATGCATTGAGAGACAAAATGGAGGGTGGAGAAATCAGCTCCCCTAAAAAAAATCATGTTGGGGACTAACCCCCCCCCGCCCAGTAAGGATTAAGGATTCTCAGCAGTCTTTACACTGGGAATGGGGTAAGATTGAATATTTGTAAGGGAAGTGTAATCATACAGTTTCCTGGGGATGGTGGTGGGGAAGCAGAACTGTATTAAGATACAGGATGAGTCCTTGCAATGCTTGATGCTGGCCCTACTGCTTGATTTGTTCAGACAAGCTTTCCTCCCTGATTAAACCCAATTATCAGCAATATAATAGAGAACATTGTAAACTTTAATTCCTAGACTAATTGACAGGCTAATCAGCTCAAGAGCCACTTGGGAGCTAATTTTAATCAGAGTCAAGGTTGCTTTGTTTTTGCTTTCCAAAGGTGATTTTGGTTCTAGAATGTAAATAATATAAGAGCCAGAAAAATAAAATGCTCAAGAGGATGATAGAACTGCTCAACTAGGGAAGCCCTCCTTTCTAGGCCAAAGGCCACCCTTGGTCTCTGAATACCCTGCCATCAACCAAGAGGAGGAAATGAAAGCGATAAGGGGAAAAAAAAAACCTAAATTTGGTTTAATTAAAATTCATGAGGTCCAATTAGTTACATCTATACATTCCCATTATACTGTTCCTTTTGAGAGTAAGCAATTTTATGCAGAATGTGCAAGACTAAGAAACTGTATACCACAGAAATTCAAGGCATAATAAGATTAATGAAAAAAAGAGAGATAGCTAAAACTAGTTTACACCAGTATAGTTCATGTTACTTTTCTGTAACTTTCTATCCTTCTTTATTCTTGCACATTTTTTGTTCAGTTTCTCATCCTTCTTTTTGAGGACCTCATTAACTTCATCCAAGCATGGCTAGTTATTTCTTCTCCTTCACCTGAATCTATTTACTCTTTCACATTTATCTCATAATTTGACCTCACTCTCTACTTTGTCTATTAACCAACCACTTCAATTTCCCCTTTTCATACTGATCTGTCATTATTGCAGTCAATCCAGATATCAACTACACATTAATGGTTACTTTATGGCTATTTGTTTCATAAAACATTCTTCTTAAGATCCCACTGGATTCAACTATATTGTTTCTCCTAATATTTCCAAGCTTTTTTCCCATGTAACAGAAGCACACTCAGCAATTTCATTTCCTTCTACAACATTCACTCCTTGAACATACTAGCAATAGCACGTAGACCATTTCATAGTGCTTTACAGCCTCTCTGAGCAATTTAGAGAATCAACATATTGACCCCAACAATCTGAGTCCTTATTTTACCGACCTCAGAAGAGTGGAAGGCTGAGTCAACTCTGAGCTGTTGAGGATCGAACTGCTGGCAGTTGGCAGAGTTTGACTGTAATACTCTATTCTAACCACTGCACCACCATAGCTCCTATCCAGTACCTTTCCATCAAAATTTGTATATCTCAACATTTGTCCATCCATTTTCTCTCTACCAAGGTAACCAGGTTCATCTATTGATTATATTTTTATTTTTTTACTATTTATTTATGATTTCTAATTCATTTTCCTTATCAAAAACAACTTCCTTGGTCCTGATGCCTACTTATTTCATCATACAATCTTTCCAAAGTCTAATGATTCAATATTCAAATTCTCTGAATCCATAGATAACAATACATCATCATCTGCATGCCAAATTATAAAGTATATACCCCTATGGAAACAACCAACACACCTCTACATTATTACAAACATTTATTATATTTTATCCATAAAAACATTGTGGAAGCTTTGTTATTTGAACTCACCTCTGGATTCTACTGCTGTGTTTCCTCCTGTATTTTGGGATTGATGAATTTATCTGGCAGCTGCAACCAGTAACTATTAAATTTTGAATACTTTCCTATGTGTCACATCTGTGTATCTGTCATTTCTTCATTGGAAGAAGAAAAAAAAGGGGGGGAGGCTGATAAAGAAATCCTTTCTTGATGTAACCTGAATATATTTAATCTTATATCAAATTTGTATAACCC
>BHFT01038150.1:0-11711 GCA_004320025.1 Laticauda laticaudata | reverse complement strand
GGTTTTTTTTTTTTTTTAACAGGTTGTTCCTCTGAGGGATGTGGCCAAAAGACAAAAACTATCCATCAGTTCATTGTCTTCATTGGTGATTCTAAGGTAGATCTACCTGCTGTCATTAGTTTGATCTTTATATTTAATTTTAGTCCCATCTTTTCACTTTGTTCCTTAACTTTTATTATTAAAGTTTGCAGAGCCTTCACATTTTTGGCTATCAGGGCATAGCACAGGTTCTTGAGGTTTCTTCCCCCAATTTTAAAACCACACTCATCTCCTTCCAACCCAGCTTCCTTTAATATAGCTGTCACATTACAACCCTTAAAAAATGACCTGGAGTGTCTAAGGACATTAGCTTGCTCAACTTTAGTTTAATCCAGTGGTGGGATTCAACTTCTTTTACTACCAGTTTTGTGGGCATGGCTTGGTGGGCGTGGTGTAGCTTGGTAGGTGTGACTTGGTAGGCATAGCAGGGGAAGGTTACTTCAAAATCTCCAATCCCACCCCATTCCAGGGGAAGGATACTGCAAAATCTCCATTCCCACCCCACTCCTGAGGGAAGGTTACTGCAAAATCCCATTCCCTTCCCACCCCACTAACCTGATTCCCATCTTCGTTCTCCTGTGCAAGGCAACAAAAGAAGACCCAGCTCATCATCTGGGACTCAGGAGGCAGAGAATAGTTGGGGTGGGGCCAGTCAGAGGTAGTATTTGCTAGTTCTCCGAACTACTCAAAATTTCCGCTACCAGTTCTCCAGAACTGGTCATAACCTGCTGAATACCACCTCTGGTTTAATCCCAGTCTAACAATAGAACTGAAAATGAATACCAGACTAAATGTTTTATGACTGGTCTCAACATTCAGACATGCAATTTTCCTAGCCTAGGAAATCTGTCACAATGTATGGAACAGAAAAATGTCCCTTTAATTTCCAGAAAGCTGTGTGGCTATTATTCTGCACCTGGCAATATAAATATATAAATATATAATTTTTGCACAATTTCTTAAAATTCTAAACAGGCTCAAAGGAAGTTTTTTGATGGTTAAGGCAGTTTTTACACAGAACTTAGCACCAAAGCAGTGAAGGCCAACTTTCACATTAAGAGATCTATTTTAAGCCTAGATGTTAAAGGATCTAGATGACAAAGGAAAAGAGGAAAAGAAAAGCAGAAACAGTGACCCTGCAATGCCAGGAGCAAGACTAAAACAGGAAGGCAGTTGCAATTTGCTGTAAAAAATGTTAATGAAATATCTGCAAGCCCTTGGGTGCATACTGAATAAGGCTTTTGCTCTTTTCTGTATTTATTTAATAATCAAGTTAAGACAAATTGTGGTCAGCAGGATACCCCTAGAGAAATGCAATGTCATTTTTATACCATTTCTATGCAGCTGGACATGAATTTCAACTGACATTTCTGCCTCTTTGCCAAGCATTAAACTATTCTCTACTCTAATAATTGGACTGCACAATTAGCAATGGAAACTTGACAGTGATAAATCAGAAAGCCATGTCCCAAAAAGAAAGCCAATGTGGGACACACAATTTTTTCTCCTACCCAGGACTCTTTGTGGAGTATGAATCATGACGAATGTGTCAATTTCAATATCTTTCAGTTTCTAATTTTTTTAAATTTTAATTGATTTTCCCTTCTTCATCATATTTTCAAATTGAACACAAATTGTGTTGCGTGACCACTTTGCCTAATAATTCCATTTTGTTAGTGTACAGAACTTTCTCAAGTACTTTCTCCTATTTTTGCTTATATTTATAAATCATGGTCATAAGACCTATTAGGTCCTGGGTCTCTGATAAATCATAAAGATCCTTGCATCCATGCTTTCTCAATTTAGCCCATGGTATGAGAGAAGCACCAGATTTTCAAGGATTACATGAAAAAGAACAGGGTGATGAAATCAGAGTCTTCCATTGGATGATACTCCAGAAAATAGATAGTGTGATAAAGAAGTTTTAGAGATGCAGCCAGATAGCATTCCTTAACCAATGGGATTTTGATCAATGGGAAGAGGATACAAACTCTATCTGAACAGATAGGTTGGAGAGAAGCTGTGGGTGAGAGATGTTTCCCCAAGACTGATAAATGGCACTTTTATATGACAAAGCTCCATATATTTATATGCAATTCATAAAAGGAAATTTGGAGTTTCATCTATGTCCCCTGCCTTTAGACTGCAATTATTCTTTTTAGACCTGTGAGTGCTACTGGCCTGGTTATAGAATAGACAGCATACTTGCAGCATATTTCTTCTCTTGATTTATTCAACCACAATTTGCATCTAAATAATATTTTCTGAAGTATGTAATCCTAGTTTATTGTTATTTCAAAGTTTATAATAAAACTATAACTTCAAGTAATAGAAATTAATTTATCCAAGTTCAATAAAGGAGGTAGATATTAATAAGAGAAATGTTAATGAAAGTGGTGTCTCTATAGGATTTGAACCTGTACCATTTCATAATCTGTTCAATGAACTTTATTCATAAATTACCCTGGGCCATCAGTATGTTGTAGTCAAGTGTTGCCTTAGCCATTTGAGGACACATTCACAGTCCCAGGAATGCCATAAAAATATATTGAATTAGAAAGGTAATTAAAAACTTTACATGAACATGTAATGCAGACAACGTACAGCTCATAACTAGATCTTTACATTTCTGAAATTCACACAAACATAATGTATACCTGTGCTCATGCTTTGCTATTTTAAAAAGGAACTTTAGAGATATGCATTGCTGATTACATACATTTCCTATCTCAGAATTCCATCTGAATGATTACCTAGTCCCAGTAATCATCTGGAAACCTTTCTAACAGTTGTCATTTTGGGGTTTTCCCCATTCAAGTGCTGGTTAAAGCAGAAAATAACTGCTGTCCAATTTAAACTAGAATCAGCATGCAAATAATTTAATAATCTCATAATAATCTCAGCTCTGTGCAGCTCTGCAAAATCCTATTTACAGTAGATTATGAAAATGACATATGCACAGTATCTAATGAATAATTTGTTTAGATTTTTCTTAAGAAAAATTGCTAGATTTCTATTGCTTGTCCTTAAAAGTAGGTCTTGCAACCAATTTAGAAACTGAAAAGTTTTGTAATTAATTGAGAGAAAAGACAAGACAATCAGGTATACAAAAAGACCTTTTGTCAATTTGGAAAAGAATCAGGTCTGCTGCAGCCATCTTCCTGTTTCTCATCATGCCCCACAGGGAAGGAAGTCTGGAATGTCAGACCAGACAACAGTAGATGGGAACCAAGATCAGCTCAACAGGTGCTGGCCAGAGAGTATGAGGAGTTGCCAAAGAGACACTAGATATGCCTAACTGGACAATGTGTTCTGTGACAATAAGGGAAGGAGTTATCTATTCTTTAATTATACTGAAACCGCGGGAATAGTTAGATCTGGTTTAATGTCAAGGTTCCAACTAATAAACCCAACCAATTCAGCACTCTGAGACTTGCAATTTTCTCAAAGAACTGTTTTCATCCATGCCAAAATGATGTACTCAATAAAACAGTTCTTTGTGAAAGTGCCAAGTCTCAGAGTGTTGAATTGGTTGAGTTTATTAGTTGGAACCTTGATACCTTTACTACATCAAACACAGTTTGGAATAAATCATTTAAAAAATGCATTCTTGAATAAATGTTCTCGATGTGGCCTGTAAATCACTATTACTATTTGTTTTGACTTCCTTTTCATTCCTGTAACTCGTATCTTCCCCTCTGTTTCTTTCTTTTCTAATTAACTAGCCCTAAAAAAAATATCTAAGTTGAATTGATTCATTTTTGAAGAAATACCAGAAAAAGAATATTTCTAACTTTTAAGAGCAGAGCAAAAACAAAATAAACTCTAAAGAAAAAAAAACTAAATAAAAATATAAAAATCTATTAACCCTGTGAAAGGCATGCAATCAACTGTGTGGACGGGTTTAAAAATAGGAGTCAAGTTAATCAAATCAGATTCTAATAGGCTACCATATGATTCCCACCATTTGTTGTCCAGTCTCAAAACTATCCCCTGCCTTGCCTCATAGTCTGAGTTCAGGAAGATTTTATTTTTCTTGCTAGCATTTTTCTCATAAGAGCAAAATCTGCTTTCCCTCCCCTCCCAATAAACCAAATGTTGATCCATTGATTGCAACAAAAATTAACCTACTAGCTTCTCATCTGAGCCAGATGTTGTGGGATGCAAAAGAGTGACTGGTCCAATCCAGATGGTCTTCATGCCTAAGGCAGAACTAAGGAATTCACAATCTTCTGGTATCTAGCCTTAGAAACTAGATCAGGGGTCAGCAACCTGCAGCTCTGGAGCCACATGTAGCTCTTTCATCGCTCTGCTGTGGCTCCCTGTTGCTGGTCAGTGCCACAATTTTGAGAGGAGCTTCTGGTGGTGAGGGGAAGCATGGCATGCCAGGAGGAGACTCTATGGCAAGGGGTGGGTTTCCTGGTAGACTCCACAATTGATAGGGCTTTTGGTTAGGACAGGTAGAGGAAAAAGGATGCTGTGCCATGAGGAGACTATATGGTGAGGGAACCAGACTTTCACTTGGCTCCAGAATTGAATGGGGGACTTCCGGTTAGGACCTTTGTGGCTCTTTGAATGTTTAAGGTTCCCCATCCCTGAACTAGACCAAAGTAGCTCTCAAGTTCAGGAAGAGAACATGGTGACATAATAGGTTGAGCAACTAATTATCTTTTCTATTTTAGTTGAAGAGTCAAGGTAGCTTCACTATCAGACTTAATGGCACTGCGATGGTCCTAGCACTGCATAGCAGTATAAGCACCTGATATTCGCCTCACCTTCTGTCCACCTAACAGTTTGACAACATGTTCTATGCAAATAGATAGATAGGTATCACTTTGGTGGGGAGACAAGCTGGTACTCTTTGCAGGCAGGTGAACTCCTGATTGCTCTGAACCTTCCTGGTTGTACTGTACATTTGCGAGGCAGCTCCAGGAAAGCTTTCCCTCCTGTGGCAGACTTTGGGAAGCATGCAAGTATGTCTTATAACACGGCTTGTACTTTGGCAAAATCAAACTACTACCCTGCATAGCACTGTGGTCTCCTGACTAACTAACAATACCTGATGATGATCAGAAGTGCTGAAGAAGAAACTGAAGGCTTCATTTTGATTGCCCAAGAATAAGCCTTGCAAACCAATTCCATGAAAGCAAAAATTCAACATGTCCTATTTTCTTTCTGCTAACAAATTGACAGAGTTCTTGAAAATGAATAGGTCAAGCTCCTGTGGAAATTTTTGGATCCAAACAGATAGACAATTGGCCCACAACACGCCAGACATCATTATGGTGGAAAAGAAAAGAAAAGTCTGGTTCATTGATATTGCAAAACTAGATGATACATGAATTGAAGAAAAACAGTTAAAAAAACAACAACAAAATATCACAATTTGAAAATTGGAGGAAAAAATCAATGGTTGTACCAATAGTAATAGGAGGTCTTGGAGCAATATCCAAGGGGTTGCCTAGGTACAGTGAAAATTTGAACTTATTAGACCTGAATATTCTGACTTTACAAAAAGAAACAAAAAACCACCCTACTTGAAAGTGCTTGTATACTCAGACATTACCTCAACAGCTCTTAGGTCCTGAGTTTATACCAGACTCAGACTGTGAGTCAAAAATATAATAACAATAACAATAATTATGTGTTTATTTTTTCTTCAGTTGCCAAGGTGTAGAAAGTAGCTGGAAACTCACAAAATCAAAATGACACCTGCCTTAGTGCATCCAAAACACAAAGCACTAATGAACTGAAAATGTAGTTATTTTGAATGTGTGTCATGTATAACACACATAAAATGAGGGAGATTCTTATCACTTAAATTGTTTAACCTTATGCTGGAGATACCCCTCATCTGCAGGAACACCTGTAGCTCAGAGATGGGATTCTACTGATTTGGACTGGTTCTGTAGAACCAGTTGTTACAATTGGTAAAACACGCCCATGGATGGCCCTGCCCCCTCTGCCTGCTTCTCCGCTCCTTGCCCAGTCAGTCCTTATAGCGCATGCACAACATCACGCACATGCATGACAATCACTGACTGCTTTCTTCCCCCACCCACGCCGCCCCACCCTTCCTTATCTCAGCCATGTGCCATCACTGCCTGCAGTCTGCCTTTGCCTGCCCACATGCCCACCAGCCATCGCTGTCTGCCTTCCACCATGATCTCCCTAGGTGAGTGAGGCTCTGCAAGCCCCGGTTGCCTACATGCCGCTGCTGCCACCAGCCCCACTTGAGTCCTGATTCCTGGGCCAGCCTAGGTTGCCACCACCTGCTCCTGCCCTCGCCCTTGCCACCACCACCACTACAAGCCCCAGTTGAGTCCCAACTCCCAGACTGGCCTAGACCACCACCACCTTGCTACCACTGCCCTCAGCACTCATGGTCTAGCAAGCTTCTACCCCAACCATCCCTGTCTGGTTTGCTTAGACACCAGTGTCATGGCTCCATCCCATTGCTTAGCCGCCAGCACCACAGCCTGTGGCACTAACCTCCAGCTTACCTGGCTTGCTGGTGGCAGAGAGACAGGCAAGACAGGGCTGACCCATCACTGCTTGGGTTCCCACCAACCTGCATCTCATCCCGCCTGGATTCTCCACAGCTTCTGGGCATTGCCTGCTAGGAGGGGGTGGGGGTGACCAAGGAGCACAACACTATGCTGTCCGCAGTGCCCCTTTGCCTGATGCCCCTTCCCTCTGTCGCCTGCCAGCCTGTGTGCTTTGGCTGAATGTGGGCCGCTGCTGTGAGAATGGTGCAAGTCAAGCCTTGCCAAAGCAGATCTTCCTTTCCCACCATTAGCCTTATCTTCCAGCCCATGGAGTTCACACTGTTCTCACACCACTGGCCCACACTTAGCTAAAATGCTCAGCCCAGCAAGGGAGGGTGGCTGGTAGAGGGCCGATGTGGACAGTGTAGTCTTGTGCTTCCTGGTTGCCTCCCATACCCCCTGGCAGCCATGAGCCTTAGCAGCTGTGGAGAATCAGGACAAGGGATGAGATGTGGGCTGGCGGGGAGCCGAGTGGTAATGGCTCTGCCCTGGCTGGCTCACCTTTCCCTCTGCCACCAGCTGTGGGAGGAAGGTAAGTTTGCAGGTAGTTGGGAAAGCCAAACCACTGCCTAGCCCAGAGCTGCTGGTGGGGTGAGGGAACTGCAGTGCATGCCTCGCTTGAAGTTCTTACCCCTTTCCTTTCTCCAAAAGAGGGAGAGGAGGAAGTCCTGCCCACAGCCCCTATGTTGGGCCTGGAAGCCTTGCCTGCTGGCTTTTCTGGGCAACGTGGGACCGAGCATGAATGGACAATTGCGCCTGGTCTCTGGGACTCTGGGAGACTGGCCAGGAAGAACCCTCATCATGAGCAATGCTGCTGAGCGAGAACTTTGTTGGAAGTGTGTGTGTGTTCATTTGTTTGTTTGTTTGTGTTTGTTTCAGGTGTGTCTCCTAGCTTTAGAAGGAGAGGGGGAAGGGATAGAGAGAGAGAGGGAAAAAGAGAGAGAAAGAGAGAGAGAAAGAAAGAAAGAAAGAAAGAAAGAAAGAGGGAAGAGAGAGAGAGAGAGAAAGAAAAAGAGAGAGGGGGAAGAGAGAAAAAGAAAGAGAGAGAGAGAAAGAGAGAGGGGGAAGAGAGAAAAAGAGAGAGAGAGAGAAGAAAGAGACAAGAAAGAAAAGAAAGAGAAAAGGTAAAGAAAGAAAAAGGGAGAGAAAAAGGGAGAGGAAGAGAAAGGGATATACAAAGAAAGAAGGGGGATGGAAGGAAGGGATAGACAAAGAGAAAGGGAGAGGGGGGAGGGAATGAGGAGAAGTGAATGGGATATATGGAGGGAGCGAGGGAGAGAGAGGAAAAAAGGAGAGAAAGGAAGGACACAAACCCTGGCTTCAGAAAACTCCTTGAAACAGCACAACAATCTAGGGCTGGCTTGGAAGGGATCTCAGAGGTCATCTTCTAGTCCAATCCCCTGCTCCAGCAGAACATCCTTATAGAATCATAGAGTAGCAGGGTTAGAAGGGAGTGTGTGTGTGTGTGTGTGTGTGTGTGTGTGTGTGTGTGTGTGTGTGTGTGTGTGTGGCTGTCAAAACTCCAAAAATGGGAGGTCAGTCATAAATTAGAACACTTGCTAAGTAACCAGCCATTAAGTGATGACCACTTGAATTTGGTTTGCCAGTCACATGACCACCTGGCCATGCCTATTCAGTCACATGACTACCAAGTCACACCCACAAATTAGACCACGCCCACAGAACCAGTTAAAAAATTTGAATCCCACCCCTGATGCAGCTACCAAACTTCCTTGTTTTTTGGAAGTGGAAGAGAATGGGGGCTATAAATCTCCATCTAATTAAAACAGCTGAATATCTGTAATGTTATATCAGAAACACATGAAAACTATCACTAAGCCCTAAAATTAGTGAAACACCTTTTTAAAAAAGAGGTAAACAAATTCCCCCCAACTTAGAAGAAAATGAAAATTTCAGTCAGACAATTTATATGATTACCCTATTCCAATTCCACACAACTCCCAGCTTCCAAATATTTATTTAGTCATAGTTAAAAAAAACAACATGTCGGCTTTCAGTTTCACTTTGATCTACCTCCTTTACACAAAACGACATTCCTGTTGCCTAAAATTAGGACCTATTTCCATCTAAAAACTTGAATATGCAACATCTCTTTTGCTTCCTCTTTTATGTCACCTGTATGCACAATAACCTTGAATGGAAATTCTTGTACCGTTAGCTTTTTTCCACAGTGTATTTCATATTATTAAAATAATTCACAGAAGGATATATGGCCATATATCTATATGTCTATATAGTTATACACATACACATCACATCATTGTTACTATATTTTGTTCTGCACTCAAAAAGAACTGGAGAACTGCTGTTAGACTTAAATTTATATTCAATGAAGACTACATGTATTTCTTGGATTTTACCATTAAAATATAGCCATTTAAGAACAGAAACAGAACATAATAACTCAGCATCTTTTGGTGCAATATTGTATCAATGAACCAATTTTGAAATGGAGTGCTCAAAAATTTCATAATCTCTTGCTGAAAATCTTTATGCGATCTTTACAAGAACTATGAATCATAGATCAGATTTATTTTTTTGTGATTCAAATTTAGTATCTTTGGTTTTGTTGGTTTTAACTATTATGATCAATGGATAGTTGAATGGATATATGGCAGTTCCTATCCTAAATATTGGGGTACAAGAAGATTGTCTAAGCATAGACTGCTCTATTGTGCTTAGATAAAGACAACATATCAAATTACTCAGTGTTTTGTATGAGTGAATGTATGAAATAAACATGTCAACTCTATTTTAGAAGCAAACTACAAGAGTGAAGCAAAGTACAAGAGTGGCTTACCAAAGTATTTTGATGACTGGACAACAGTCTTCCCTCTCAAACCTGAGTATAAACCACACTTGGGAAATCCAACAACATGGAAAGTCCAACATCTGTATATTATTAATGTGAAAGTTCAGACCTACAGCACATTTAATATTTAATATTGTATTCTACATATTTGTATTAGGTAGTTACAGAACCAATATTTATATGATGTTTCTTTAGATATTCCATGATACTTAGAATAGAGTAGAGCTGTCAAGAATCAGAGTCCAACACTCTGCTCAAGCAGGAGACCCTATACAATTTCAGACAAGTGGCTGTCAAGTTTTTTCTTAAAAACCTCCAGTGTTGGAGCAACCACAACTTCTGAAGGCAAGTTGTTCCACTGGTTAATTTTTCTAATTGTTAAGAAGTTTTTCCTTAATTCCAGGCTGTTTCTTTCCTTGATTAGTTTCCATCCATCATTTCTTGTTCTGTCCTCTGGTGTTTTGGAACATAGGTTTACTCCCTTTTCTCTGTGGCAGCCCCTCAAATATTGCTATATACTGCTATTGTGTCACCTCTAGTCCTTCTTTTCTTTAGGCTAGCCAACCCAAATCCTGCCACGATTCTTCATATGTTTTAGTCTCCAGGCCTTTAATCATCTTAGTTGCTCTTCTTTGCACTTTTTACAAAGTCTCAACATCTTTTTTTGTAGTGTGGTGATCAAAACTAATGCCAGTTTTGCATTCCAGATGTAATTTGCCAAGCTTTTATAAAGAGATATTAATACTTCACATGATTCAGATTCTATGCTCTGATTGATGAAGTTGATGAAGACAAATGCAATTTATTTGTTTATCAACAAAATGATGTAAGAAATTTATTAAAAGGAAGAAAGGGGGGACAGAGGCAGGAAGGAAGTCAGGAAAGAAGGCAGTAAGACAGGAAGGCAGGAGACATTAGGCTTCAAAATATTGCAAGAGTATTATTGGCTACTTCATTAGACAAAATACATAGGTGTAAAACGATTAGCCATTTGTTTCTTGTACCACATTATAACATCTTCAAATCCATTTAAGTTCCAGTGAAGCCTTCTCTGACTGTGTCATTCTTAAAAATCTCCAATGATTAAACCTGATTCTAGAAAGCAACCATCCATGTGATATTTGAAACTGCTTCAGTTGTCGGAAAGTGCAACTAATGTCATTTCAAGGTCTGCCTCCTTTACCTTATTATAGTAGCAAATCATGCCACTGGATGTTTTAAGAATGAAATAGTCTAAACACTTTGATTGGCCTAGCTTTTCAGCCAGAGAGTTAAACAGTTAAACATTGATTGATTGGAATAAGGTTAGTTAAGCCAATGTTAAATATGCTTAAAAAGTGAGAGAATTGTGAAAAATGAGATTCCCACTCCCATTATTTTTCTCTGTGCTTTGAAAGATCAAGCGAAAACAACCTTTTGTGTTAATAGTTGGAAATGTTGCCAACTCCTTCATGAAATCTTGGAATTAAATGACATGTCAGAGCCAAATGCTCAAAATAATTGGTATTCAGAGGGTGAGTTTTTTGCTTTTTGCTTTGTTTTGGAATCCAACATTAACCCTGTGCAATGCCACAAATAAAAATAATCAGTATATAAACTCTCTCTGCATAAGAACTTTCATAATCTCAGGGGAAAGTAAAAGATAATAATGGATATACACAGAGACAGAATTGTAGTTGATAACTAATTATATTTTCAGAAGAATTTTAAGTAGTAAAAACTGAAAAACCAGACTAAATCCAGTAATTCAAGCAAGAATTTCTGTAGAATTTTAAGAAATGCAAATCTAGATAAGCACAGAACCTATACCAAAATAGAATAATCATAGTAGCTCTGTGTATATTATGAACATGTGTCTATATGTTATATGTTAACATAGTCACCATATGTACTGCTGCCATTCCATATAATCCACATAATTCTATGTGGTTTTCTTTGCAAATCAGGCTAATATATAATGGGATGACATCAAGGCATGGAAATGTTCTACTATATTAATGAGGATAGTTAGCTTGAAGCATCTATTCCATATTTAGAATAGCATCTATGAAGCATCTATTCCATATTTAATTATGATATGTTTTTTTTTTTACCAGGATGCCTATATACACATGTTGGTTATATGGGATGTCCAAATCTTGCTGAATTACAGGTGAATCTCGAAAAATTAGAATGTCGTGCAAAAGTTCATTTATTTTAGCAATGCACCTTAAAAGGTGAAACTAATATAGGAGATAGACTCATTACATGCAAAGCAAGATAGTTCAAGCCATGATTTGTCATAATTGTGA
>BHFT01038148.1:0-23939 GCA_004320025.1 Laticauda laticaudata | reverse complement strand
GGCATGCGATCACGGAACACTAACTGGTGCGTGGCCCCCCGCTCTATCTTCCCGGGCTTCCCTTGGCATCTACCTCCATGCAAAGGTCAAGTTGGACGAAAGCAGATAAGGAAGGAGTGGCGTGGGTCGCGCGCGACGTCTTTGCGGCATTCACTTTCCAAAGGGACAAGCAGTGCTTGATCTGGGCAACTCCAAGTCGCGTTAGCAGACCCCCCCCCGCCCCCCACCCCACCCACTCCCCGCCGCCGCCGCCGGCTCTTTTCTCTCAGCAGATTGTGGGCTATCTGGAAGCTGTTCTTCTGGGAAGAGGAAAGCGGTGGACCAAGCAGAAGGACACCGGAAGGGCAGAGGCGTGAAAACATACCCTCTGTTGTGCCTGAAGGGAGGCAAAACCAAAATCCCCCTAAATCAATGAGCAATTATCAATCCATTGGCGAGAATGTGGAATGCCACTGGGGCTTAAAGTATATGGGGATCTCTCTCTCCTCCTTCTGCTTTCTCCTTCCCTCCCTCCCTTTTCGCTCTCCCTCCTCCTTTCTCCCTCCCTCTTTCTCCCTCCCTTTCTCTCTCCCCTCTTTCCCCCTCCCTCTTTCTCCCTCCCTCTTTCTCTGTCCCCCTCTTCCTTCCCTCCCTTTTCCCCCTCCCTTTCTTTCTCCCTCCCTCCCTTCTCCTCTCTCCCCTCTTTCTCTCTCCCTCTTCTCCCCTCCCTCCCTCTCCCCTCTCTTTCTCCCTGCCCTCCTTCCCCCACTTTCTCACTCTCATTCCCTTTCTCCCTTATTCCCTAACCTTCTCTTTCTCCCCGCTTCCCCCTTCTCCCCGCATACGGGAGGCTACGGTGAAAGTATCTTCGTCCCCCAAAACTTAGCTCTTCTTAACACGCTCCCTCAAAATTTAAGGTAGCGAAACGTTATGCAACTTGATTTTGTGTCGTTGTGTGTGTGTTTTTGAGGCAAGTTCTATGGAACCCGGCGTAGCTTGTGGGAAGCCGCCAAAGTTAGGCAATGCAAAGGAAGAAGCAGGCCCAGCTTTTGTTTTCCTTTGGCTTGAGGAAGTCGCCGCGCGTTGTGTTCTGTGTTTCTTAACTTGACGTGGTTCCTTTTTTCCGGGACAAGTTCGAGACGAGAAGTCGACTTTGCTTTCCACACTTCTTCAATTTTTCCTTCCCTGAACTTGCAGCTCGGTGGCTCTAAGCACAGACCACCCAGGCACCCGCCAAGAGAAAAAGGGTAGAGGCGTGTGGGGTGCAGGCGCAGCGACTTTCTTTTCTTCTTTGCCGCGGATCTCCTAAGCCTGCGCCAACGCGCCTTGGACAAACAGGATCTGGCGTCCCCGAAGCGCGGGAGGCGTCGAACCATACAAGCACCACCAAGCAGCCCCCCCCCCATCACCAACCACCACCACGTCTCCCCACCCTCCCAGCAGAAGGGTGGGGAAAGATTGCGTGCAAGATTCCTCAGGCTGCAGTGGTCTCGTTTGGAGAGGAAAAAGCGGGAAGCGGCGGAAAAGCAGCGGGTGCAAAAAAAAAAAACAACAAACAAAACAAAAATAACATAAATTCACCGCTGAGAAGACAAGCGCAAAAGACGCCTTCCGTTGTCTTCCCTCTGCTCGCCGCCCGCCCTCACGCCGAGCACATGGCAAGCAACATCGCCTTTCCGATCCAACGCACACTTGAAGCGGGGGGGGCGGCGGCGGCGCGGGCGCGCGGCAGGGGCCGGCGGGAAATAAAAATGGAAAAAAAAAAAAACCAACCCAACTCAAGGGGCGTGGGGGAGAAGAAAAACTCCATCGAGCCGGCCGATGGAACGGGCGGCAGCCAATCAGAACCGTCCCGGTTTGGCCAGGGCGGCCGCCAGACCGCGGCGCCTCGCGACCAATGCAGGCCGAAAGCTGACCCTGCGAGCAAGTTCCGTCGTGTCTGGATTCGGCGTATGCTTCCGCGCGTGCGCAACCCGGACTAGGTGGTACCGAAGCCTGGCGGGGCTGCGCGGAGCCAACATACACACGCGCACACCCGTGCGGAGCAGAGGAGCGCCGGGTGATCCGCGTCCCTTATAAATTCTGTGCTGTAGTCCACCTCCCATTTTAAGGGCGACCTTCCCCCCTTCAGCCCGTCCTTCAGATAAGAGATGCATGCAGCAGGCCTGACTTCGATTGGGAAGCGTGCTAGCAAGGAGGAGGAAGAAGAGAGAGAGGGGAGAGAGAGAGGAGAGGCTGTATTTAAGAAACCCTCCTTATGCCATCCCTCTTCCTCTTGTTTCTCGACCTTTTTATTGCTCCCTCCCCTCCCCTTCCCCCCTTTTTTTTTCTTTTTTGGTTTAGTTTGTGTTGTAAATACGGGAAAACCATTCGATTTGCCACGCTCCCTTGGGTTTTTTTTTTTTTTTTTTTAAAGTTCCCCCTTTCTTTTTCTTTTTTTTTAAAAAACCCCCTCCCCCCTTTCCCAATTCTTTTCGCTGTCTGGGAGATGGACCCAAAAAAAGAAAAAAAGAAGCGTTTGATTAAAAAAAAAAGCCTCCATTTTTTTTTTTGTTTAAACAAAAAATCTTCGGTGGCAACTGTCCGCAGTTTAGGCTTGGCGTTGTTCGTCTTGAGACCTACCCATTGATTTTTTTTATTTTTTATTTTTTTAATTGGGAGACCTTACAAGTATTCTCTTTGTGTGTTGTTGTTTTTTTTTTTTTAAATAAAAAAAAAAAACCTGAAGCGAAACAAAGCGAGTAAGTTAGTGCTTTATTTTCATACTACATTATTTATGCCACAAATAGGACGATTTTTAAGTTTCGGTAGGTGTCAGGTTGACTAGGCTGCCTTGAGAATGATAAAAAGTTCATGAGATCCCAATTTAAGTTTTATTGCTCACAGTCTTCCGCCTGGTTCCTAGCAAGGCTTCCCAGCACCATCGGTTGAACAGGGTTAGCTACTCCGTACCATCAGAAGTGGCAAAAGGGTTAGACGCGTGTACAGCTTCTGTGTTACGTTTTGTTGGTGTGTGGTGTGCATACACATTGAGGAACCGCCACGCAGAAACTGGTGTTAGTGCCGCGAGCTTGGAGTGTAGAAGTTGCCTCAAAGGCAAGAACCGCTACCTTCGCCTGAAATCAGCGAAAGTGCTCAACGCTCGGCTGGAGTGTGAGTAAGTGGTTGGACGACTGAAGGTGACATGATGAATGGAAGGAAGGAAGGACAGGAAGGGGCTGGGAGCCGAAAGGGCTTTAAACCGGCGGTTTTGCAATCAGAACGGGATTAACGCTTCCAACTCAATCTGTATTCAGCCGCAGAATAGCATGGCTTGGCCTAAGAAGGTGGATGGCAGAGACAGAGACGCAGAGAGGAGAGAGAGACAGCACACGGAAAAAGTATGCGCGTAGCAGGGACTTGAAACGGGGGCGGGTGGTTGTGGTGGGAATCTCGCAGACCTCGGTTTGTTTTAGCTCTCAAAGCGGATGGGCCTCCAGGAGTATGCCAACGTCGTTGTGCGTGTATTGTGATGTAGCGCATGTGAATATATACTATACATATATATACTAAATGCATTGTGCGGGTATAAAGGGACTGGATAGGAAGAACCAGGCTCCTTATAAACTACCCTTCTAATGTCAATTACAGCGCTCTGTAGGGGAGGGCAGTCAGCTTGTGTGGAGTGATCCGGGCAGGAGCCACGATTTTCTTGTTCTTGAAGAAAGGTTGGCGGGAGGGGGGCGGGGACGAGACGAGAGCAGAGCAGAGAAGAGACCCGCTTCAGTTCTGGATAACAGCCGAAAGGCGTTTGCCGCTCGGGAGCTCTGCTGGGGTGTGTGTTCCTCACGAGGTGCGGGCAAAGCCATTCTTCAAGCCGCTTGCCTTTGGTTCTGATTGGGAGGGGGGTGCGGCCGGGGCGGCTGCCTTCCAGCCCTGGAGTATATCATTATATATATATATATACATATATATTATAATAATATATATATATATATATATAATATATATATAATATATATATATATAATATATATATAATACACACACAACACACACATATAATACACACACACCACACATTTATATATAATGTATTAAATAAATATATATGTAGATGTGTTGCTGTGTAAAAGCGAAAGTCCCGATATCAGTTCAGCCCAGTACCAACCCAATGATTGCTCTTGTGAAAATTGACCACCATTCCACAGAGAGCGAGCGAGAGAGAGAGAGAGGCGAGCGGAGCGTTTCCCGCCGTTCCAAAACCCTGCTTTCATTCGCCTTCGGCTGTCTGCGAGGCACATCAGGGCGGGGAGGGAGGAGTTGGTAGGAGGTATGGGAAAAAAAAAGAAAGCATCGCCTCCTGTTGTTTAATAAAGAAAGATGTCACACAAAAAACCCCCCTCTGTCTCATCTCCCTAGCTCCGCTCCTGACTCTTTCTTTTGGAAGAAAGAAGTTGGTGGCAGAGAAAGGCGGTGATTCTGGATAGGTAGCAAGCCAGGCATTTGAACAAGATGGCTTGAAAGGAAGAGATCTGCCGTCTCTTGTGGCTGAAATTACGGGAGGTTGCAGTTCTATCAAGGACCAGCCTCAGGCTATGCTGTTGTCGCTTAATTTATGCCCAGCACGTTACTGTGCAATGCATGCATACAACCATCTCTCTTTCACAGGAAGAGCTAGGGTCTCCGTTGTAGTGCTTAGTCCGGGGCCCTTAGCTGCTTTTCCTCTCCAGTTTCTTTAAAAAAAAATAAGAGGGAAGCATAGGAGCAAGTAGTTGCCATTGAATTAGCCATCTAGGATTTCAATGGGCTGGGGTTGGGGGGGGCAGGTGGCTTACCAGCACAACCTACATATTCCAAACTAGAAGGATTGTTAAGACACCTGAACACACGATGCCCTGATAGGTTAAGCTATCGTGCCCCATGTGTGTGAATAAAATAGAACCCTATGTTAATAAGTTTTACCACCCAGCTGCATTCAAGTAGGTAAGACACCTATAGGATGGGAGTGGTGTTTGTGGGATCATCTGGAGGGCAAGGATTTATTCAGTTTTCATACAAACACATACACACACACACAACCTCCAAGAGCCAAGCCCATTTTCACTTTGCACATGGTGGTGCTACTTAATGAGCCTTTAGCTGAACAAGTGGAAACATGACATGGTTTCCATCTTTATAGGCTACTAGGTAGGAATGGTTTGAAATGTTGGCTTTTCCAGGCCATGTTGTCAATCAGGGAGGCCAGGTGATGAAATGCTGGAAAGTTGTTACACTCAGTGGAGGGCCCACTTAAAAGAGAAGCAGCAAACTCAATCTGCACCACACTTACAACCTGTAGGTATTTCATATGGGGTGTCTTGAGGAGTGCAGCAAGCCAATACAGCTGTTTGTGAAAGGGGTGTAGCCCCAAACGGTCACTGTCTGAGGAGGGTTAGGTACCTCTACTATTTTAGGTGGGGAGGGAAATATCAAGTGAGCTCTATCAAATATTGCTACTGTCGCAATATATCATAAGCCATAACAAAATATGCCTTATCAGTGCTCTGACCTTGTATGTCCTCCTTACTCAACAAAGTGGGCTGTTGAGACACTTGCCAAGCGAATATGGCCAAGGTGATGCGGAACATTATTGCTGAAGCTGCCTTGGTGGGTCAGCTTGTGAATTTAAAAAGATTGCAGGCCTGTGCAGATAGATTCCCCCCCACACACACACACCACTTAGGAACCCAAGCCTTTAAATGACCCTGCAGCAGGGAATGTAAAGGTCCCCTGGAAGGAATAGAGAACTCAGCCAAATTCTCCCCACAAGGTTGTCCATAAAGAGCTTCCTAGTGAGAGACTTTAGGGAAGTGGAAAACAACGATGCCATCAGATTGATCTGGCCAAGACCCAGAACAGAAAACGGGGCTGTGGGTGATAGGATTTACAGGTGCCTTACGGACAGAGGTCAGATGAGAAAGCTTGAAGGTAGGTGTTGAGCTCTGTTTCCCCTTTATGGATGACCCTCAAGCCTTCAGTTTGAGATTGCATTATTTACCGCTTTCCTCACCCCCCTATTTTGAGAGTTGAAGGATTGCAAATCTCATCTAGCTGGCAGGAAAACCATAGTTCCAAAGCCACCTCTATCCAGACACGTTCCTTTTCCAAGAGCTTTAGGCCCCTTGGAGCTAAAAGGAGCCAGGCCAGCATTGGCATGATGAGGAATCCATAAATCTTTACCTAGTTGTAAGTCCCATTTGGATCAGTGGGACTTCCTGCAGAAAGAAGGAGCATTGGAACCCTTTTCAGTTGGTGGGGCTATGACTCTCAGGTTTTGGGAAGTTGTGATCCCAGTGCATCTGGTGAACTGGTGAAGGGCGTCAAGGTGGCCAGGCTGTAATTGTGCTTTTCAGGATTTGAGAGATGCCAGAAACTGGACACAAGACTGAGCTCCTATGGAAAAATATCACAAGTGCATTCCCCAAGTCCTTAAGAGATACCGGGAACAACACTCGCTCCGGCCCTGCACAACCAAAAGTACAGCTATCTGGAAAGCATTTAAGTCAGTTTGGATCCAATGGGATTTTTGGCCAACAAACCTTCTCCTCCTTGTTCTTTTAGAGAACAGGACTTTCTGTTCAAATCTGAAAACCACCACCATTCCCTTTGGCATGACGGCTTAAGTGCTTTATGGATGGGAGCCACAAATGATTTCCCTCACAGAGCTCCATAGCCGAACATTAATCTTTAACTATATGCGCTGCAGAGTTAAGAGGCTTTATGGATTACAGCCAAAAAATTGCTAATTCGAAAGACTTTATTCCATAGTCATCGAGCTGACCCGTAGAATTATTTTAAAGTAGATTACAGCTTGAACTGCTTGCTCACTTTCTAAGGTTACTTTGAAGTAAGTGAGGAATTCAACAGGGACTTCTCGCTGCATATGGGTCCCTCCTTTTAAAAATGTAAATGACACTGAATTTAGTGGTAAACATCAACACACAGCTCCATTCTACTCATTAGGTAAAGGAAGGAACTACTGAGCTGAAAGGGATCTACTCCCAAATATGTCTCCTCACGGCTGGGCAGGTTTAAGGACTGAGCTTGCATGCTCATTTCATGTAAAATTGTTAACTTACTAGGATTAACTTCTTAGTAAGCATGCACTTTGGTTTGTAGATGTAATCCTAGGCACCTATAACTAAGGGTAAGCCTGCTGTAATTTTGCAGTCCTCTGTTCTTAGAAAATACTCGAGGGAGACCTGTGACTTTACGCTACCCCGGACAACCTGCTTCTATTTAGGGGATAAATCCCATGTTTGACATGGGCCTATTGACAACCCTGCTCACTCCTGCTCCCTTTGAAGGGAACTCTGGAGAAAAATGGAGTTTATTGTGGTTGAAACCTCCCCTGTAGGCTGAATTTTAACCCCTTTAATGTAAATAGAGTTGATTTTGTTTAAGAAGTACCCATGACATGTGTGGCCTTCCACGGTTTACAATTGGAAGTAACTGCTCCTCTGATCACTTTTTGGATTTACAACCAAGAGCAGGGATGCCTCCCTCCCCCAATAAGGGGCACTTTAAAACCATGGATTTAGAAGAATTACTCGAGGCAAAGATCCCATTCCTGAAAACCCAGTACGTCGCACAAACGTAGTTAGAAAAATAAACAGCAATATAAATGAAGGCTTCGCGCAAATCATTGTTTGAGGAAACCCTATTGGATAGTAAAGCTTTTTTTTTTTAAAACCGGAAATTGAAAGCTAAGACTTCTGGGATTTAAAACTTATTACCGCAGGATGCTAAGAAAACCTCGAAGCAAGTGGTCTTGATAAGGGAGTCTTGGGGATTTTACATTTTTTTTGTTTTAAAATTTTTGAGTCGACTCCGCCATTTCGGCGCAGGCGCATTTCAGGGGTGCCACCTTTTGGTGAAGACTTGGAGGGGCCGTTTTCTACTTTTTTTTTTTTTTCCCGCCTAAGCGTTCCTTGTGGCAAAAGACTTTAAACGCCAAGTCTTTTTCTTTTTTTTTTGCACTGAAAATTGCAAAAAAAAAAAAGGTCAGATATGACTTTTCTTGCAAAGGGGAGGGGCGGGCAGAACTGGCTACTTAGCCTCCACGGCTTGTTGAGGTTGGACCGACCACTGCTTTTTTAATTGTTTAAATATTGCCGTTTTCTTCCCGCCCCCCCCCCCTCTTTAGAAAATAACAAGTGAGTCCTTTGCAATTGGGTTTATACACGTGCCAAAAAGGGTACACGGCATTTCAAGGGTGTTTTTATTTTGCATTTTAAGACGGTGCGTCCCGGTATTTCTCTCTGCATTATAATACTCTCGAGTATTATACCACTTAGAATTACCAAACTGAACCTGGGCAAAGTTTGTGTGTGTGTGTGTGTGTGTAGGGGGGGAACTATCGGTTGACTTCTTAGGCGTGCCGCTGATGCCTTCCCACCGGGCAAGGGAGGGCAAAGTAAAAGTTGAAAAACGGAAAGTGCGTCTCTACACCGGCGCTTTTTCTTTTTTTTTTTTTTTTTTTAAAGCAAATTTAGAAATTCCCAGGCAGATAGGCTTTTCCGAGCAAAAGCGGCCGCCCTTTGTGACGGGAACCCCCCCCCCCAAAAAAAAGCTCCACTGTATAACACCCGAGTTGCACGGAAGAGTCCACACACCTGGTTGGAATGGCAGCCTAAAGTAAGGCCGGTGCCCCAGAAGTGCAGCTCTTCGGGGCGAGGGAACTAATCGGAAAAGAAGGCAGGGGAGGAGAAGGGCAAGGCTTGCTCTTTTCGGCATTAGGTGGGGAGAGGGCCAAGGCGAGGATAGATCGGATTTGCCACGAGCGGCGCTTCCCGCCTGGGTAGTTGTTGTGAAAAAAAAAAAAAAAATCCCGGGGACTTTTGAGGGTTTGCAACCAAGAGCAAATTTGCTAAGGGGAAAAAAAAAGCATATATATAATAATAATATAATAATAATAATAATAAAATATAATAATAATAATAATAATAATAATAATAATAATAATAATAATAATCCTGAAGACTTTTAAGGCTTTGCAAAAACAACAAACAACCAAGAGCCATTTGCTAGGGAATGAAAGTAGTAAAAACAAAGAAACAACACCCCAGACGGCTCGGTTGAAGCCGCGACATTTTTTTTTATTTTATTTTTTTGCACTCGAGGAAGAGCGCTTGCCCGCTTGCAAGGGGAACGAAGAAGTGGGGGGGGTGCGTGGGCGGAAGCCCGCGCCAGGTGTGCGCGATGTCAGCTCGATGGGAAGGCGGCGGTGGCAGCCGCGTGCTTCTAAATTCCTGCGCAGGTGCGAGGAGCGCAGGTGTGGCGTGATTGTCGGCCGGGGTGAAAAAGGCGTGCGCGGGAGTGGTTTGCCTTGCCTTCAACTCGCCTTGAAAAGGGGTCGTCTGAGACGCAGTCGAGTTCAGCGTTTGGGGGCTTATATCAGGTTAGAGCCTCGTGGGGCTGCGGGGTGGGAAGGGGAAACCGGGTTGCACACGCCTTGAAGTAGCTTTGAGTTAGCCAAGATAGGAACGAGTCGGTTTTCACGTGTTTCTTGCTGTTGCCCTTTTAACGGCAGTATAGTTTTGACTTTTTATACTTTTTTTTTCCAGGGTTCCAGTTACCGGGCCCCCCTCCGTTCCAGTACCGCCCCCCCCCCCAAACAAAAAACCAAACAAACTTAAAATGTGTTAGATGTCTTATGCTAAAGCAAGGACTGTAGGCATGCTTGGGTGTGGTATGTATAGGTAGCCATAGGCACAGCCATGTTTGCAAAATGCTCTTTGTGTATTGCCTTCTTGGGGCTTTTTGCCAGTTAAACTGGGTTGTAACTCTCACAGGCCCATAGTTGGTTGGACTAGCAGCTGCACAGCTTGAGGAGCTGGGATAGCAACAGCATTTACTTATATATACTGCCTTACAGCTCTCTCTGAGCAATTTACAGAGTCAGCATATAATTGTCCCCAAAACAAACTGGGTCCTCATTTTACTCACCTCAGAAGGATAGAAAGCCGAGTCAATCTTGGGTGATTCTCTAACTGCCTGCTGGCAGCCAACCAGCAGAAGTATCCCTGCAGTACTGCATTCTAACCACTAGTTTGGAATAGGATGTGTTGTAAAGCAGGGTTTCTCAATCTTGGCTACTTAAAGCTGTGTTTGTATGGACTTCAGTTTCCAGAATTCCCAGCAAAAGTGGCTGGGGATTTATGGGAGTTGAAGTCTATGAACATTAAAGTTGGCCCAGGTTGGAGAAATGCTGCTCTAAAACAAGGGCCTCAAACCTTAGTAACTTTGAGACTAGTGGACTTCAACTCCCAGAATTCCTCAGCCAGCTTGGAATTCTGGGAGTTGAAGTGCACAAGCCTTAAAAGTTGGCCAAGATTGGAGACCCCTGCTCTAGGACAAGGAACTGAATGAATTTCCAGAAAAGCACTGAGCAGAGTTAAGGATATTGCAGAACCAGGAAGATTTGATAGATTTGGGTGGAAGGCAGGTAGGTTTCAACACAGTTCTTTGATCAGGTTGTGCAATTGTGGCTGTAGCACTTCCAGTTATAAAATTCTTTATATTAGTATGCTGACTAATGTTAAAACTACAAACCATTGTAGTCTTGTGTTGGAGTAAACCCCATGTTTAGCTGAAGCTTTTTAAAGTCAATACACTTATAGTCACCTTTTGCATTTGTTTGTTGAGATATTGGAAACAAACCTGGATTAATCTTGCTGGGAAACTTGAATTCTGCCAATTCAGTTAGTTAGGTTAGTGATTCTTCTTAAATAAAAATTGAACCTGGGGGAAGCAGTTATAGGGGCCCAAAGCAGCCCCCTGTGGGGTTCTTATGAGTATGCAGAATTACTTTTGGGAATACAAGTGTGAGCTATTTTATTCCCTGTATACCATTTTGCTAAATTACTGTAGAATCCAAATTGGTTTTCCAACCAAATTGATGCTAGAAGGAATCTTGAGTTGCTGAAGGTCACAAATGGAGTTGATGAGTCTTTATTTTTTTAGGAGGGGGAAAATGACTCTAGTTGAAAATAGTGAAAATCCGGGACCATGAGTTCTTATAAGTAGGCTGGAGGGGAATTTCTCAACTTGGTGGATTTGATAGAGTGGAGATTATTCTCAGTGAAGTATAATAGCATTCAGTGTAATTGAAAGCTAAATGCAGATGCAGCAAATTGAATACAAGTAAGGAAAAAGTGAAGCAGGCCAAAACTAGCAATTAGCTGTATGCAAAGGTATCTAGGTGCATACACATGCAAGCCTCTCAAATAATCTGTAGTGCATACATAAATATTAAAAACATTGACACCATTGCATATTCTAAATTAGGTAAGTATAAATTATGGCTATATCTAAGGCCTTTTGATTGGAAATGGCAGAGGTTTTCATCTCATTAAATGAATGGCAATTACACAAACTGGATTGGGCCATTAACCAGATTCTTGTAATGCTTATTTTAAACAATGTTCTATGCAAACTAATAACTAAAAATTGCTTTTATTATATTTTTTTACTTTCCTGTCATTTCTAGCTGTTTTTAGTAAAAATGTTCTCTTATTAGTCCCTTTTCTTCTTTAACTCACTGACCTATTTTGGGGCTCTGGGAAAGACTAAGACCTCTGTACCTTGTGCATCCTTAAATAAAATTTCAGCACAAGATTAGACTGTCCTACATCCTGAACTGGTAATTATAGTAATTGTGTATAGTAATTATTGCTCCTTAATTAATCTTGAAAGTTCATGTTTTGCTGAGTGTGGAAAAGGTATACTTTCAAACTGAGTCCACCGTATTTAACATTGAGCCTGCATTGTGATGTACAAACAAAATACAGTTGTCAATGTAATAGAAATGGTTGATTCTGGATCTAAAGCGGACATTGATCTGAAAAGCTATTAATATAAAGTGATTGGTCTACATTTGAAGTAGCAAAAATTGTAGAGACCTATAATGTAAAAGGTTATAAGAAATAAGCCATCTGGGCTGTGTAAGTGTAGCCTAAGAAATGCTGAAAGTTATGATTAAAAACAGCGTAAGCAGAACCTCATGAATGTTTGTATGAAATTAGAATTCCAAAATGAACATGAGAATGAACGTGTGTATGTAATGATTCTAAATTGCAAACCAAAGGGAAAAACTTTTATCTGAGCAGATCAGCATCATCTTTTGCTTATTACTTGACTAAAACTGTTGTCCCTTGATTAATAGATACTGAGTCATTACTTTCAAATGCTCCTACAGCCTTGGTTTTAAAGAATGAATCACAGAAGATGGCTTATTGCATCGATGGTGGTGAGCAAAGATGGAAATTGTATAAAAATAGATCTACATTTGAAAAGGATAGTTTTTCATTAGGTCCATTTTTGTTACAGACCACCAGGTGAAGAATGCTGGTTTGGGCTTCCAATTAGAATAAACTGAAATACTTAAGTCTTATGCTTTTAAAGTTAGGGAGTATTTTGGGAAATAGTACTTAGTGATGGAAAAGTGGGCCAGTTTGCTTGTTCCACTTCTGCAGAATTTGTCCCTTGCAGTGCCTGAACAAAATCCAATGTCATGTTTTACCTTTTGTATGTATTCATTATTAGGTTATGGTTTCTGGATGAACATTAATGCCATTCCTTTGTAGTGAAACATTGCCAACTACATTTAATTAGGAGATGAATTGTGAAACTCCTTTCTTATTCTTCTGTTTTCTTGGTTTTTGGCTCTGAGCAAGAATACTGTATGTTGACTGATAAGCCAGAGGCTTTTTGTCACACCTAAAACACTTACCAAGCCATCAGAGCAGGTGATAGTTTTGTTTACATTTTATTTGAGCTGTGGTTTCTTCTCAGAGCAATTCCTTAGTAGTTAGCCATGCATTTGGCACTATCCATCACTTTGCTTATCTGCTGCTGATTTTCCCCCCACTCTTTGCTGACCTTGCTTTCATGTTAAGAGTGCACATAAATGGAATTTCTCAATATTTTAGTTTGAGCCAAATAGTTCAATCTTTTAAATGTGAATGTTATTCCTCAGGGTTTGTTTTTTTAATGCTTGTTGCTTAAATGTCTAGGCACCAAATCTTTTTATTTTGGGTTCAAATGAAAAGGTCTCAAAATATGCATTTTGAATTTGTTTTGTGAAAGTTAATGTCTTGATCGGGGGTCTCCAATCTTGGCAACTTTCAGCCTGGTAGACTTGAATTCCCAGAATTCCCCAGCCAGGGGTCTAGATTATACAGTTTGGTGCACTGGATTATCTCCCACATTAAGTTAAAACTTGTGACTCTGATGACATTCTTGCAAAGAAAAGAACAAGAAACATCTTTTAGAAAGCATAAGCCTATTTCTATTTTTTTTTCTTAAAAAAAGTAACCGAGCATATGTAATAAAATACCAAACAAAAGGGAATGTAGAAGAATGCAGCAGGTGGGTTTGTTTTATCCCTTTCTGCAGAGAAAAGAACTGGAAAATGATGCCAGTATTTGAAGATCAGCCCATGTTACTAGCTCAGCAGGCTTTGTTGTCAAATTGTGGGGATTCCAACATCTAATGGATTACAACTAGAGCTGTGTTTCTATATTATGTGCCAAATTATACAGATAGAAAGCAACTGTAGCTTTACAGAGTTGCCTTGCTTGATTCGGCTGACTTTTAGTAAGGGCTGCTGAGATTTGGATTGCAATTTGAAGAATGCATATTTGGAATAAGCCCCATTGAACTCAGCAGGGCTTTATTCTTAGTAAATATTTGATTGGAATTACACTGTCAGCCCAGGAATGGTGGGGGAGCTGTTGAGCCATGAAGCATTACAAATATTTTGGGGATTCCAAGCATGTTCTCTTCTTTGCAGGGTAAAATGCTTGAAAACATTTCTGCATATGTTGTATTTAATTGCAAGAAGCTAATTCCAGCAGAGGGATTATAACTGTTATCAATTGGTCAGATTGGTTTATATAGGACCTGCAGAAGAAATGTTATCAAAGTCCTCTCTTTGAAGAGGAATAGAATTGAGAGAATATAAACTGGTTTAGTGAAAGCACTTCCACTTTGCAATGAAAATCTAGCTAAAGAGAACTACTAGTGTTTTATAGTACTAGTGTCGATACAGATTAAAAATGTTCTTATGTTTAGTATACAGCTTTTGTTTGTTACATCTTAGAACTTAGTTTTGCAAGCCTACTAAATAGGTGCTTATTACCTGGTGCTACAGTAAAGTGGATGGTGCTTTGCTGATGTAAATAGGTCTATGTCTAAATCAGGGTTGTCAAACTCATGGCCTATGGGCCGGATGCATCATGCGTTGGCTACACCCACACTCAGTTTAGTAAAGGGGGAAAAAGTCACAATATGTCACATGATAATGCCGTGACGAACGCGAGTTTGATACTCCTAGTCTAAACAGATTTGTTGTGGTTTGTCAGCAGTAGGTGTGGATGGCTGAGGTCTCGGAGAGCGAGGACTCAGATGAGGGGCCTGCGTGTGATGCAGGGACGGGGCCAGGACCATCAGGGAGTGGAGTGCTGCCTTCAGAGATTGTGGAGTCTGGCAGCAGTGATGCAGAGGACCCCAAGAAGCGTGTGCCCAGTGTGTGTGCGTGCAGGGCTGCTCAAAGGAAAGAGCAGCTGCAGCAGCATGGGTGACTCGGGAGTAAGGCTGTAAAGTAATGGCCCCTCCCTTAAGAGATAAAAGCCAGCTGAAAAACCAAAGTTCTTTGCAGGAAGCAAAGAAGTTTTTGCACTCAAGCCTTGTGGACGTTCAGAGCATCTTGGTTGGTGTTTGGAGACTTTTTGTTTGAAATATTTCTTAGTAACTTTATCTGGTATTCTTGGCAGCCTTGCACAACCTTGGCAAGGCTCGTTCTTATCAGAGACAATTAGTTTGAAACAGCCTTTTAACCATGAAGGAACGGAATGTGTAAAGAATCATTAAAAGATTTTGTTGTTACCTCTGTTTCGTGTTTGTTTCCTTGGAACAAAGTTTGAGTCAGAACAAGATTATAGTTAGTTTACATGTTGGGAGATAGGGAAAGAAGAAAATAACCCCAAATGCTCTGGTTTCTGTGTTTTTCTAGGTGTATTCCTACAAAGACCACAATTCAGAATTTCTAGTGAAACATTTGGGAATCCCACCTTAATTCTTTAATAATCAAAAATGCTTTTCAAGTTCACATGGCAATTGCTGTGACACAATAATGGCAGGTATATTTGGCTTATGGTACATAGCTAAAACCTTTGAGGCTTGGAATAGAGTGTTTCATTTTTCCAGGGATTTGATCAGAAGCAAATAACTAGTATGGAGCTTGACATAAGAACTAATTTAGAAACCTGTTTTTGCAACAGCCAAATTTCCAGACACTATTTCTTTATTTCATTACTTAGCAATTAGCATGTACTATTGAAGATTTTAACTTTCTAAACTTTCCTTCTGTTGTCTATCAATACAAGCTTGGAACCCAATAAGTCATGTGTGAAGTTACAGGTGTTTTTTTACCTACTGTATTTTCTCTTTCCTTGAACTATAATTTTAGTTGTGGTCCTACATCTGTAAAGAACATTTTGTAGCTCTTCTGTGCCCTCCCCCCTTCTTTTTAACTACTTTAAATAATGGGATGTCACTGGCAAACTTACACCTTTCTGGTATAGGCCATTTATCAGCAACCTAACATCAATCCACCTACAGATGCTTTTCGGAGCCTATGTTTCCTGTGATTTTAGCTATATGCTTATCCCATTACTTTAACAAGTTTCTCTGGGATATTTGCTGAGTGACTTTTTAAAAAGAATACAGTATTTTGGGAAGTGTAAGGAAATAATATCTGTGCTGACATTTAAATACCTGTTTGTGGGCATTCTTAAAATCTATAAAGGTCATTGACCTAATGTTTACCTTTTCAGAAATTGGGATGTTCTTTCTTTTAACCTTTTCATGTTATCTTAAATTCTTTCTATAATCTAGAAAGTCATTAAGACAAGTGGCTTGTTTCATTTTTTCACCTGTTGCAGATGAATAAATGTTAGATTCAAACACAAATCTCTTAATTTGTTGTATGAGTCTGAACAGATGAAGTTGGGAATATTGTTGGGTGACTGACTTTAGATGGATGATAGAAGCTTATAGTATCTAATATAAAACTGAAGTAGTTCTAGAAGTGGTTAGATGTGTAAAAGGTACTTCTGAATGTTTCAAGATGGTATTCTTCTGAAATACCTAGATAACCCCTCATTCTACTGCTGTCTCCTTTCCCTTGCCATATCAAGTACAGGATTGTAGAGGTGTTAAAACCAGTTTAACACTTGAGCTTGTGAAAGTTATAATTGGTGTTAAGATTAAACTTGTTAAGAAGTGTTGCAAAATCCCACGTAGTACTCTGCTAGGTGTTATTGTGAAAAGGTATATCAGTGAATATAATAGGAAAAGCTAAAAGATGCCAGTTCTAAAAACATCTGTATAAACAAAGTGCTTTCTTTTACAAATAGCTGCTTTGGCTGGTAATTTTGGGAGTGAGATCCCTATACATCTGGATTGTGACAAGTTGGGGAAAGCATCTCAAAGACTGACATCTCAAAGATTGATGTATGTGAGGATTTTGTAGTGCTAATGTTCCCTACCAAAATGTTTTATTTCTGAGTTTAATCAAACCACTGGAGATTCTTTAGTTGAGGAATGATTTCAACTTTTAAATTGTCATACATACTCAAGAATTTAAATTATATACTGATTTTACATAGCTTCCCAGTTGCCTCCCACATGATGGAAAATTAGATTCACATCTGCCTAAGTGATATATGACATCTGGTGCTGTCAAACCTATAACTGGACTGTAGTAAAAGAATCCTTCTAAATAATGAATACATCTTTTTTCTTGCCAAAGTTTGTGGTGGACTGAACTGTTCAAACTATTTTTATTTCAATTTTGCTCCCTTCCCAAGAAGACAAACAGCTATGAACATCAGTGTCGGTTTAAAATAGCTCTTTTTCCTGAAGTAAGAATGCACCCCATAATAGCTTAGGCCCAAACACTTTCTTCAGTAACATTGTGCATTCATGGAGAGAAGTATTTTAATAGAATATTAGAATTCTATTTTGCAACTTTTAAATCAGTTTGGATAGGACCTCTGTTCTGATGAATGTGAATTACATGTATGTTTTCATGCTATTCTCAGGAAATCATTCAGAAGCTCATCAGTGTGCTTGAACTCCGAAAAGATTTAGATTTCAGTATGATAAAGTTCTGTATGATTGCTGTGTTGGATGTTTGGTTGCTTACTCAACTATAGTAAAAAAGAAACACATTAAAAACAAGCTGAAATTCTGGCTAAGAAAATTGAGAAATTAATAGTTGGATCAAAACGTGTCTCGTTAGTCAGGAATCTGATATTTAGTTGAACTTGACTCTGGAATTAAGAAATTGTAGAATTAATTGCTGTTTCAGTTGAATTGTATACCATGTGGTGGTTTTACGGAAGAACTGCTTGCTGTATGTATTTGCACAAGGTTTACATTAGTGTAACCAGCGTGGCCCCTGTATTAATAATTTTCTGTAAAAAAAATCAACTAGACTAAAATCAACAACTAAAGCTGATTTGTTTGTTCATTTAATAGCAGAACGTTCCATATGCTCCAGTTACAACTCTGAGCAGGATTTTTGAGACTGACTTGCATTTCTGTATGTACCACTCACTTCCAATCTTGAATCTGCAAACATAACCAATTAAAAGGTAGGAGGCAAGCACTGTTATCGTTTCTCTAACTAGATTGTTTTCCTTGAGTCTTAAAATCACGGTGGGATCAAATTAATAGTTTATATCTGCTATTCCTTTACAAGTATTATATGAAAATATATTCCTTTGCTGTTTACTTGCACCCCAATGATAGGAAGTGCTATTATGGATGCTCTCTAATTAGTGGTGTAGACACATTCTAAAAACATCCATTAGTCATTATAAAGGTCCCTCTGCTTTCCCACACTAAATAATCAACTATATTTTTGATCTGAGAAACATGAAAAGAGTTATAGGTTTTGTTTTTTATAACCTGTCTATATTAAGAAATTAAATATTCCTGATAAGTGTATTGTGTAAATTAAAAATGCAATTCGGTATAGTATAACCAAGCCCATAATAAAGCCAAAATACACAAATATCTAAATTTTGTAGCATTGTATTTTTAACTATTTTTGGAAAATCACTCCAAAAACAGTTTGTTACAGTTCTGGAAAGGTAGGTTGGTTTCATCTTTAAATGTATTATTGATGCTCACCATTTTTGTTGTCCTTTATTGTTGGTGCTGCTTTACTGTGTAAAGTAAAAGCAACTGCAATAAGCATTATGGTTAAAATGTTGTATATGCAGACAATGTGAATATCTTAAGGTGTATCGATATTGTAAATTTAGAATTATGCTTTTAACATTGCAAGAGATAGGTCTGCAGTGTATGAGAATGGATTTTTAGGTACAGGTAGACTTTGATACAAGTTTTATATTGGTTTAATGGCCAGAATTGTAATAGCACTGAAAAACTCGACTTAAAACTGGTCCTTGCATTTACCAAGGGTAACAATGTTGCCATCACAGTCATGTGATTAAAAATTTGGGCATGTGACAACTGGCATTTATTTACTACAGATTTAGTGTACCAGGGTCACATGATCACCATTGGGGACCAAACTGGATTTCCTTAATGATTATGTGATATGATGTGCCATTCACTTAATGACTGAGGCAGAAGTCCTAAAATTGGACATGATTCATCACTTAGCAATGGAAGTTCCGGTCTCAGTTGTGATTATAAATTCAGGAGTTACCGGTATATGTGTGATTAATCTGTGGCCCCCAAGGCTAAAATGCTCTAGATTTGCTCAGTTCTGGAATTGATGTTTTTTTTCTCAAAAGCCCCCTGCAATCTTGTTGCTGAATTTTAAGTTCTGTGATTGCGAAGAAATGACTGAGTTCTTTTCTTTTATATTGATGATAGAAACATAGCTCCATCTGTAATGTAGCTCTTAAATACGAGTTCATATTTTGAAAACAAACCCTAACAATTTTAATGTCCTTTAATCCTTTAAGAAGGAAAGAAGTAGCAAAATCCTTCAACCCTTCCACTCACATTTGATTTAGCATATTCTGTGTCCAAATAGTCAACTTTTGTTTGCATTTTCTTGATTTATGAAGAAAAGACTAAATTACTATTATGTGAAATTTGTATTTATTTATTGGGTTCTCATTGCATTTTCCCATTATTGTCAATTCAAGTGGCTACCAGCAAGAATAAATCATGGAAGAAAATTTATAAATAGAAGGATAAATATAAATGGAAATCAGTTTTTTTTAAAAAATAAGTTTTCTTTTAAAAGAGCAAGCATCTAAAAAGTAGCAGCACAAATGATCCCCAAGTAGCAAAAGCTGACTAAATAGAAAGAGAAAATATGCTGCCACCATGCGAAGAACAGGGTAAACACTTTTGTACAAGTTGCATAACTAAATAAAACAGCTCTGAGAGGATTCCTGTTATATTTCCATAAAATATATTTGGATTAGTGGCAGGGCATATAAAAGGCCCTTAATGAAAATCATAAAGTTCAGGCTGAATCATAGTGGAGGTTGAGTTTCTATTAGATAGAATGGTTTGAAATTACTGCTTTGTGGAAGTGTGTTTATGGCTAGAAGAGTTTGGATATATTATAAGCCATATAATTCTAAAAACTTGTCAACACCTTGGCTGCAGTGCTTTTGTTTTTGTAAAAAAACAAACACTGTACAAATATGATTGCCTCATGTAGAAAATGTCAGAGAAACTGACTTGGCCTTGTAATGTAACTAATTTACACTTTGCATTTATGGTAATGAGCAGATAGATGTCCAGTTGAAAATTCCATTAATTTTTTTGCAAGAAAAATGAGTTCTATGTTGCTTTCAATAAAGGAGAATATTTGTAGCTCAGGGTTGAAATGAGGGGTCCTAATTGATGCTCTCTGAACTTGCAGAGAGTTGTCTGAAATGCAGACATTTCATGACCCAGACTAGGTCACATCATCAGTGCTAGACAGCATTTTCATTAGCAGTGATGATGTGACCAGGGGTGCAATTAAACCTGTGCAACATGCGCTTTGCGCACACGCAGAGCATTTGCTACTGACCTTCTGCAGCAATCTGTGTTAAACAGCTGATGCGTGTCAATCCGCTGTGCGAATCAGCTGAGCTGGTTCAGCAAAGTCTGGACTGGCGGGTGAGCCCAACAGCTGATTGTTGGAGTGAACAGTTCGCTCACAGCTGATCCTTGGAGCTACCGGTTTGCCCGAACCAGTCCCAACCCTGGATATGATATAGTTCGGGTCATGAAACATATGCAAAAAAACAACCAAGCTCAGAACACCAAGGGCCCCTTAAATATTGCTTTTCTTGGGCTCCATTGAAGAAACTAGTTGTTGGTTGACGGATTTTATTTTAGAGCTTTTATCTTTAAGCATAGGAAACACATTCAGAAGAAGGGACAAACTGTAGATTAGAAAAGTGAAAGGGCCTTTGCAAAATTTAGAAGTATTTGTCTTACATAACCAACCTCTCCCAGCATATCTGGGACAGATTATAATTGTTACATTTCAAGTTTTAGTAGCTGCTGTTCACTATTATATTTGAATCCTAAATTGCAATTAATCTTCAGTAAATATTTTTTAAATGGTTGAAAACAGAACCATTTAATTCAGATGTGCTTGTATAATACAGATTCTAGACTTTGGCATTAAAGTTTTAAAGTAAATAAGCTGGTTTTAAAGCCAGGCTATAGGATGAGTGTTGTGAAAAGAGCTTGCAACTTTATGGCTATATCTTACTCTTTTGATGTGTGGAGCTATGGTAATATAGAGTAGCTAATGTCTCAAAAATATGTTGAGTGACCTACAGTAGGCAACATAGTGAATCAAGAAACTTTGCTCCTTTCCCAGCTATATTTTAAAATATTCCTGTAATAATAAACTGAGAAATGATATTCAGTAGAGTACTAATGTCTAGCCTTTATTTGCAACAATGTAGTTTGGCCTCCACAAATAATCCAGTATGGTAGAATGAAGTGATGGCAGAGGCTAAATTTAACTTCTATTAATGTGGTGCCTTATATCCCAATGTGCTGATTGTGACAGCCAATCCATCTTTAAAATACTTGATAAGTGTACTTAACCTGTCTTCGTAATTCCAAGTATGCCACCTTCTCCCCCAGAGTGGCCTGCTTCTGAGTCATAATCAAGTGGCATTTTAAAAATTAACATGTTTATTGCATTTTCGGTTGGTTTGCTTAGAAGTGTTAAATTCTCTTTGTTGAGACACATTGAAGTGAAAAAGTGTTGCGGTTACCTGCTAATTATCAAACTTAGATTGATCATCGTTTAAAAATCAGCAGAACAATTCATTTTCATTTAGTAAATTCCATATATTGAAAGTGTCTAAACTATACTAGTGTGATCTCTGTTCTTGCCTACTATCTAACTTCTTTGACTAAATCTAATCGGTAGAGGAGACAAAACCTATTCCATTAATATTGTATTTTTTTCCCGAAATTGAAAGGGTCTAAATACTATACCATTGTTTAGAGAGGACACTCTACTTCTGGATTATCTTAGTAGTAACATGTATCTTTTGCAATTCCACCTTTTCTTTTCTGAGATGTGGGACAAGAACTGTATGATATTTCTCATAATGGGAATAAAAATATAACAGCCACAATCAGAAGGATTTTATCCAAATAGATATCACTCTCTTGCCTATTTATTTCTAGCATAGAATATGACCCATCTACTGTACTTGAGGTTGATATCTTGTGTCCATGATTGTATTGTTCCCTAGTCTGTTCAAACAACATCAGAAGTCAGTTGTTTTCCCTGAGGTTTTTTTTTAAATGTTTAGCCATTTTTTAAAATTCTGGAATAAGTTCTGTTATTTCCTTTTGCCCCAAATTAGGTTGACTATTTGCAACCCAATCTAAATATTGAAAAAAGGCCCCAAATAACCCTTACTCTAGGTGGTTTAAAATAAAGAGAAATTGAAGTGATTTATTTGTAGACTTGTGCAAATTTGATAGTGTGCAAGTTAATCTTGCTTTGTACTCATCTGAAATGTTAAGGGTCTAGACCAGAGGTGGTATTCAGCAGATTCTGACCAGTTCTGAAGAACCAGTAGCGGAAATTTTGAGTAGTTCGAAGAATCGGCAAATACTGCCTCTGACTAGAGATTTTACAGTATCCTTCCCCTGCAACGCCCACCAAGCCACACTCACAGAACCGGTAGTAAAAAATTTTGAATCCCACCACTGGCCTAGACTAGCTTGAAAAGTAGAAAAAATATCCCAGAAAAGAAGATAGTGATAAACCAGTTCTATAATACCATCAAGAAAACTGCTTTGACTGATTAAGAGTTAAACCTGACTTGTGGGTTTAACTTTGACCTCTGTGCAGTAACCCAATAAATATTAATGTGCTGTTAAAATATTTACTTTGCAGGTTGTAGAAATAAAACATTTTCTGTAGTGTTGCTTTGTGGCATTCTGTTTCCTACAGCAGTGCCTCCCAATCTTTTGGGGCACCGGAGACCAGTTCCATGAAGAGAGATTTTTCCTTGGACTGGAGGGGTGTGTGTGGTTTTATATGCTGTTTGCATCCCACAGATGGGGCTTTGCTTGTTTGTGTGGCCCAGTTTTTGGCATGCGCTTGATCGGTGCCGGTCCTTGGATCAGAGGTTAGGGACCCCTGTTATTTGGACTTTCCCAAGTTATTTTGCTGCTGTTCTAACCATTGAGATTACAATTCTCAGCGGCCCCATCCAAAAGTGATCAAAGTTAATGGCATTGGAGTCCAATATTGGTCATGGGAGAATGTAAAAGGAGCTTGCTATTATAAATTGATACGGTTTATATGTTCAATATCAATCTTGTTTTTATCCCAACATCTCACATTGGCATAAATAACACACGCTCCTGTAATTTTTAATCATGACAATAACAATCACTTTCTGAAGTAAGGTAGTAAGTAAGGCAGAATAATTGTCAAAAAGTCACCAAGTTTTCATGGCCAACAGAGAGTGGACTTGAACCTGAGTCTTCTATGTCCTAATTCAGCACCTTAAGTTGTGGTTTTGACCTCTTTATACTATTCCTTTCTTATTTATTTACTCGCTGGTTTCTATTGTTTATCCATTTGTACCAGTTTTCCCAGAGTCTTTCTTTCCTTTTAATTTTAGAGTAAGTTTATCCATTTCAACGGAGGTTAAAGTATGAGTAATAATCAGATATATAAAATATTAGAATAATGTTTGCTATGTAAGCAGCATCTAATTAATTTGTAATGTGTATAGTGTTTTTCATTTTTAACAAAAAGTTTTGTATTTTATATTTTGTATTTATCTTTTTAATATTTAATAGAAGTTATGGTAAAATTAAAAAAAAAGTTGTGTTGATTCTAATGCCTGTTACCACAAAGCTGGTCCTGTATCTCTAAATCAAGTTTCAAGCTGTGTTCATAGTAAAGACATGTAACTATTTCATTTAAAAGCTGATCCCTGACTGCATGTAGTCCTTGACATATGACCGCAAGTTTGAGGCCAATTTCATTGGCTAAGCAAGAATTAGTGGAAGTTTTGCCTCAATTTTTACAACCTGCTTAGCACAGTTGTTTCTAAGCTATAATACATATTGTTAAGTGAATCTGGCTTTCCTCCTTGACACGTAAACTTTCTCTGCCATAAAGTAGTTTTTGCATTGCTGTCTCCATATATTTGACAATTTCCGCTTTATTGTCCTATCTCCAGTTCTATTTTTAACCATAGCCGCTGGCAGCAAACTCTGTTAGTATAGTTATGTGGAAAAATACTTAGTTCCTGAAAATTCCCTATTGAGGTATTCTAATTTCCAACGCCAATTAACAGTGATGGCTAAAAGTGAGCACTAGCTGTGTGTTTGGGTGCAGGGAAGTGCTGTTGAAGGCCTCTAACGTTATCAATTTGGGCCTGTTA